>APFE031669540.1:0-18122 GCA_000404065.3 Pinus taeda | reverse complement strand
GGTCCGCAGCTCTATCGACCACCCATAATATGCGATTTGTTATATAATGTTTTGTGCACATGTCAATAGGTTATGTTGCTATGCTATGTTTAAGACGTAGTTCCACCATAACCACAATAGTTCCACCACTCCACCATTCACATACGATTGGTTTTGGTTTTAACTATATACTAAGTTTGGGGAAACCATATAAATGTGTCGGAGTTCAAACATAGTATATGGTTGATATGTGCATAGTTTCCATTGCACTGAATGTAATATATGGTGTGGTTCTAAACAATATTGTATATGGTTATAACAATGAGAAATGTGATTTAATACATTGCTATGTTTTCCATTAAGGTTAGTCATAAACACTATATATACATGTAATGTAATGCCATGAAGTGTAGAGAGGAGTTGAGAAATGTTGTGCAACAGAGAAGAGTTTTAGTGTAGCTTTGGGGATTTTGAGGCAGAACTTTGTTGGTTTATTCTAGGAGTTGTAAGAGATCTTTTTCTGAGCCGTATGTTGCATCGGATTTCTAAGGTTGAGCAGAACACAACTAGACCAGCCAGGGATCTTGTTGATGTAGCTTTGATGTATTTTTTGGCTTTGAATTTCTAATATAAAGGCCTCCCCATTCAAGACCAGGGCCCGAAGATGTATGCTTGAAGATATCCAAACTCCGTTAATAATCTCTTGCATCACTTTTCTTCTCATGGTTTGATATTCTAATATGCTACAAAATTTCTTAACAATTCTTCATGCTTATGTATTTAATGGTGTTTTTAAATCATGAATTAACACTTTCTAACAATGAATAAATCACAATTTCAATTAAATATCTTTTTGGTATCCTTGTAACATAGTTCAGAGGTGTGTATCCGCCACATCTCTTCTCAGAGATAAGCTACCATCGCCCGAGCTATCTTATTTCCATTCTGTTTGTAAGCATAGTTCAATATTTTTCTATTAATGAAATGAAGTGTTTTTATGCTACATCTCTATGTTTATGATTATATATGTAAGTTTTTGCATTCTGGTTCAAGTTCTGATCACCACTTCAACCCATTCAACAATGATTCCACCTCACGGTCGAACATCAGAAACCGTTGCCATATTGGTCTCTACCCAAGCCTCCCAGGGCTCTAGAGCGTTTGTTCATGCCAAGGCTCCAGGACTAGTAACTCAACCCACAGCTAATACAGGGTTTCCAAAGTGCTTTTTCCAACCAGGGCGTCTAGGACTAGTAACTCAACCCACCAAGGGATTCCAGAGTGTTTTTCCAACCAAGGCTTCCAGGACTAGTAACTCAACCCAAGCTGTTACTGGGCTTCTAGAGTGTTTATCTAACCACCGCTTCTAGGAATTAGTAACTCAACCCAAGCTAAAGGAAACATGAGGACCAACTAGAAAAGTAAAGAAATAAACCCACAACACTATGGCTATCCAAGAAATGGCAAGGTTAGGAAACTCCACTGTCAATATAGGCAAACATCCATGCCAATGATAAATCATGACCAATAAACCACATGCATATGCCATGCATGCCAAAACTAGTGATGAAAACATACATGCAACTCAGTGCTTGCAAGCAAAACCCGATGTAGTTGCTAATTTCAATTTCATCTTGTACTTTCCTTCTCTTCCTTTGCCTTCTTTCTCCAAAACTCTAAGTATGCCACACTCCTCCAAGAGTGCTCCAAAAATACTGTATGTGTCCAAGAGTATGAGAGAAAGAGAATAGAGAGAGAGATCCAAAATTGAACTGACAAAAGTCTGAGAACTGATCCTAGGAAGCCTTTTTATTATTGAGGCCTCTATTTTCTTCATTTTCCATAATTTTCATAAATAAATGTGCCAAATTACCGTGCTAATTTCAAATTCTTCTTGATTACCTGCATTCCTCGCTCCATGTATTCCAACATGTCTGGTCTAATCAACACCGTGTTCACCAGATCACTCCAACTGATGGGAGTATTAAAACTATTCCCATACAACGCCTCAAACAGGCTCATCCTTAGTGACTCATAGTACCCATTGTTGTAAGCACGCTCTGCCAGTGGAAGGTACTCTTTCCACTTCCACTTTTGATGCATCACATACATCCTCAACATGTCCTCCAATATCCTGTTGACCCTCTTTGTCTGCCCATCTATTTGTGGATGATAAGATGTACTGAAGGCTAACTATGTAGCCAAACCTGCAAATAAATCCTTCTAAAACTTGGAAGTGAACTTCACATCCCTGTCTGACACAATATTATTCGGAACTCCATGCAATCTGACCACGTCCTTGATGAAGATGTGTGTTACATCACTCGCTGAGAATGTAGACTTCACTGTAATGAAGTGCGTTTCCTTTATCAACCTGCCCACCACTACCATGACGGAATCACGTTGTCTCACTGTCCTCAGCAAACCTCTTATAAATTCCATGGAAATGACCTCCCATTTCCACTCTGGAATCAGAATCAGCTATAGAAGCCCACATGGATGCTTACACTCTACCTTCATCTGCTGAAAATTCAAGCACCTAGCCAAAACCTCTGCTACATATCACTTCAAATTCGGCCAATAATATAATTTCGGCACTGCTGTTAGCATCTTCTGATATCTTGGGTGACCTAAATATGGTTTCGCATGAAACTCCCTCAATCTCGCCTTCTTGAGCTCACTACTATCTGGCACATATATCATGTCTCTAAACCTGTACTTGTACCACTAGCTGAACTCTGCTGCAACTTGTGCACAATCTCCAGATACCTGACATCCTATTGACCTGCTTGTAAGATCCTATCTTGTAAATCCATCCCGTAGGAGCTCATACCTGCTATGTGATTTACATGTATCCTCCTGTTAAGAGCATTTTCGATCTTGTTGTCTTTATCTTTGATATACCTGATCTCAAAATCGAACTCACTGATCGTGGCCAGCGACTGAGCCTACCTGCAATCAAATTCAGTTGGTTAAATTGATACCACAATCCACTATGATCACTCATCAATACAAACCTCCTACCAAGAAGATATTTCCTACACATGTTCAATGCATGTATGACCACTGCCAACTTAAGATATGTAGCGGATAGTTCTTCTCATGCTATTTTAGTTTCCGTGACTCATAGCATACCACCTGTCCATCCCGCATAAGGACTCCATCAATTCCTCTCTTACAAGCATATGTACATATTACAAACTCTTTGTCCACATTGGCAATATTTAACACTCATGCATGTGTCAACAACTGCTTGAGTTGCTAAAAAATGGACGCACACTCTTCTGTCCAGTCAAACCTCTTACCTTTCCTTTTGCAATGCTGTGATAAGATAATAAATCTGCAAGAAGTTCCTGATGAAAACTTTGAAATATCTACAGGAAATACATCCTAAAACTGATGTAGAACTGGGTACCTGCTCAAAACATCTGCATCCTCAACTTCCTTACATTTATCACTAGAAATGTGCACTGCAAATAACACACACCCTTTCCTACGACTACGCTTGGCCTGCATAACTATCACCATTCTAACTACCGTTGCTTTCTTCTGACCTCACAAGACTCTTTATTCTCCATTGTCATCCAAGCATTCAATGGATTTGTCATAACAATACACCTTGGTTCTATGAAGGTACAACCAATCCCTGCCAAACAACATACTATATGATCACAACAGTAATACATTCAAATGTGCTGAGGTATGCATACTATTCAAATCAAATGCACAAGCTCTTACCCAATGATGAACCCACTTCTTTGTACCTATAGCCAACTACATTAACCAAGAATTTGCATGCACTTCTTTATTCAAACCACACTTATCCACCAAGTTAGGATTAACATAACTATAGTTAGATCCATGGTCAATCAAAATAGAAACAACTTGATAAAAATTATTACCATCCATCTCAATGATAGATGCTTAATGGTCTATGTGTCTATTATCTAGTGCTGCATAGATCTTAGGAATACTCTTCCCAACATCTCCCACTTTCTGTGCCTCCTGAGCACTATAGATCCATGGTCTACCACCCAGATGTTGTGGGAAATATCCCCTATGATGCTCTCCTCCACAAGTCCAACATTGCAAAGGCTTCCAACCTTCATCCTTATTTTGCTCCTCATATCGAAGTCCTTGTCCTCTGTCAGATGCATTGAACTCCTTAGATGGTGCTGCATTCTCTTTATTACCTGTACCCACCAGGAGACCTATTTCCATATGCCCCATTAGTTCTTTGAGAGTTCTATAGAATTTTTCTACAAATCAGCTAGCTCTGATACCATGGAGAACATTTTCTACAAATCAGCTAGCTCTAATACCATGTAGAAATTTCCCACCTGTAGATCAACCCGGTAATGCAATGTACTAAAGCAAAACACTTGATCTACTTCTATAAACATTTTATCGGAAGCTTAATCAACCATGAGAAACATCAATAAGAACACATATTACTAATATGGAGAAATCAAACATACATAACACAAGATATATCCAAGGGAAAGCACCCGCTTAAAAACCCAACCATGTATTATCAATTAAGTGGAATCCTCTTCACAATACAAAAAGAATCAACTCAATAGCTATCCTGCTCTCTTTGTACTCTGACGATCTTCAATCAGAAGATGAAAATCATGGACTACGTAGGCCTCAATATATAGGCCACAAGTCCTCCAATCTCCTATAATAGATCCTTCTCCATGCAAGGAATACTTACTAGAAATATCCAAGCATCTGATAGTACACTACCCCACATTTGATCTTAACTGGGTCTCTGACATAACTGACATGCAACAGTTACCCATGAGTGAATTCTTAGTGACCTAAAATAATAGTTCTAACATGCATGCAAGCATTAACAAACTATATTTTATTATTTTAACAACTTGTTAAAATAATCTAACTAGACTTGACTAGTTAGAACTAAGTCAACTGATTCTCTCATTATAGAACTCATACTTATTCCCTCAACCAGTGGAGGAAATTAAGGATAAATTCATTAATCAACGGGACAACTCATGTGCATGCTCACAAATACTTCAAATTCGAATTTTCTTAACTAATTAACTCGACTGAATTAATTAATTAATATTTCCAATTGCTATTAAGACCAAAATTAATTTTACTTCCTACAGATAGACTAGGGATTGCTATAAGTAGGAAGGGACCCAGAAATGCCATTTTTAAAACTTTCTATTTTTAGCAGTTTCACCTCTCACCCAATGTGGCCAATGACCTTACTGGCCAAACTGCTATTTTTCGACATGCTATTTTTAGCAGGTCTATTTTTAGCACATTCTAAATTTAACATTTCTTGTTGCACATTTTTCAACACTCCCTCTCAACAAGAAAGGCTTCCTCTCGAACTTGATCCTGTAACTCTGGAATGTTCCGCATGCAACACATCTACTTGGTCCACTTGCTCCAACAACACTTGGAACAAAAACACTCCCAACTGACCACTCTCTTGGGCTAGGAACATACTCTAATGCTGAAGCTCTACCTACTACTGACAAGTGCTCCCTCTCTGATATCTACACTACTGCAACATCTCCATGCATCTCGCACCATTGCGCACCTCTTTGTGCCACCTAGCATTGTGCAAAACACTTGTGCCTCTCACATTGCTGCAACCTGCTATTTATACGCTGTCCTAGGATTCCCTGCACTATCGCTCTCTTTGCCGCTCCATCCGCATTTGTCTCTACCCAATCAGTCAGTTCCTGCTACTCCACATCGGGGCTCCTGTAGCAAGGTCTCATTTAAGAGGTTGGGTACCTCAAGGATCCTGCCCCTCCTCCTTGGGATGATCACTCCACATCGCCCCACCTCCTACTTGGAGGTATGACTGCATGTGATCCCTTTGTCCACCTGCCTCGAAGTTCCCCCCTACTTGAGTTCTCTGCATGAGTAGATGTCTCTACTCGATCTCCACTAAGCTTCCCCTGTTGTGGCTGCTCCGTAACCTCCTAAAGCTACTGCACCAATCGTGGCTCCTCCGCAATTGTCTGAGACTTCTTCTTGCTCTACATGTTGAGAGGTAATTTACTCTCCCTCTCAACCACCAAGTATCTAGCCTTTGCCTTGCTCCTCAAAGCTTTGCATGCATATTGTACCTCAAGTGCATACAGGTTCTTGGCTAGCACACCAATCTATTTCCACTTTCTCGTCGTCACGAAATTTTCTAGAAAAAGAGTTGATTTTAAATCACTGATATCTCCCTCATCCGAACTCTGATTTTAAATCACCGATATCTCTCTCATGAAGCTCAAACCAAAATCATTACGCTAAATTCTGCATTTAACTTCATCGTGACTAAGTAAGAGAAAAACACATGAATCAATGCATACAATAAAAACATACAACTTTATCATACAAAAATTCAATTACTCAATATGCATACAAAAAAATTTGCAATTACCATACATAAATCAAACCACTAAACAATCATCCAAATATTGTGCAATTATCACAAAATCCCATGGTTGGAAAATATTATATTGATTAAATCAAATTCATTTACATAACTTCAAGTTGATTTAAGATTTATGATTTTCTATTGACATGTTATAATTATTTATATTGATGCATTATTTGATACTTTTAATTTACAATCTAATAAGCAATACAAACACACAATCATAACAAGCATTGCAAATGCACAAACATTCAAACATCAAAAGCATTGCAAATACACAATCATACAAACATCCCATCAAATCTTCGTACTACACGCAAAATTATAAATACATACAAATATTGCATATGAAATTTTTATCATCATACATAGAAGATTGTAAATATCCAAACATAAAAAATTAATGTAGACACTAAATCAAGCCATATGCTAAAGAAAAGCCACACAAAATTCAAAGTACATATCAAACATGTCATCCACATTCATTATAAATACACAACTATGTAAATAAAAAGCCAAACAACAACCATTCTCATACACAGTCACAAGTACACGTCAGAAAAAGCATTGTAAAGACACACAAATGCATTGAACATTACATATCAAATTTTTGTCATCACACACATAGAAAAAATTTGAATGCACAAACATAATATAGATACCAAGCACCAAGTATTAACAAAGAAAATTCTCACACATTTCAAAATATATATTAACGTGCCACCCATTCATTGTAAAACACAATCAAATAAATGAAATTCAAACAATAATCATTACACTAAATTCTGCATTTAAATTCATCATCACAAAGTAATAGAAAAACCCATCAATCATTGTATGCAATAAAAATATACAACTTCATCATACAGATATTTAATCACTCAATAGGCATACAAAAATAATTGTAACTAACATACACCAACCAATCAATGTACATACAATAAAGACATACAACTTGATCATATACAAATTGAACCGCTAAACAAGCATCGAAAAATTGTGCAATTATCACAAAAACCCATGCCTACAAAAATATCATATTGATTAAATCAAATGCATTTACATAACTTCGAGTTGATCTAAAATTTAAGATTTTCAATTTACATGTTATTATTATTTATATTGATGCATTATTTGATATTTTTAATTTACAATCTATTAAACTAAAACTATCTAGTTCTAAGATAAATAAATAAAAGTAAATGGAAAAGTAAGGTGGAGAGAGGGACACAAACCCTTGAGGATAGCCATGGTCCATCCTCAAGAGCAATGAGAAAGGGCTTTTAGCCCTTTCAAACAAAACAATACTTTTTATTATTATAGTGGTTTTAGAGTAATTACATAATGAAGATGAAAAATAAATGAATGCCAATTTATTTTGGGTCACGATAACATAATGAATTCATAATGACATGTAGATAGTTCATCTATCCTAGCATGCTTGTATATTCATGTCCTTTCTTATCATCTGCCAAAAAAACAAAAAATAATTATTAAAATTTAATCGTCATCTATGCCTTATTTGTAAAGTAGCAAAAGCTTTATAAAGAATCAAATTTAATAGTTTATGAAAAATTACCAGCCTAATTTTATAACTGAAAGGCAATGAATAGATTGAAAATTCATATCATGCATTGAATTTACCTTTGCACCATTTGCTCTACGTTGTGTTTCTGCAACCATGATATGCCCATGCAATATAAGTCATCTTACTGCCATATAGCCTACAACCTATTTAGACATACTCATCAAACTAAAAAAATGTAATCAATTAAATGCAAACAGTGAGAGTTTGACTGCTTTAAAAATTAGAAGTAAAAGAATAATTATTTTTTCAAACTAGTAAAAAAAAAAATACAACATTAAATAAATTGATTATCAAAATCATTTTTTCTCACTAGTAAAAAAATGAAAACACAGTAATAAATACATTTATTATCAAAATCATCACAATTATCACTGTAATTTTATTTATTATCAGACTCATCACAACTATCATATAAGTTGAAGTTATTCTTTCAACTATTATGGATCACAGAAGCCTCAATTCAACTAACTATCATATAAATTATTAATGAATGAACATACAAGAAAACAAAGAAATCCAATATTCAATCAAGAATACCTTTGATAGATGAATCTATTATATTTACAAGGTTACAACGGTTTCAGGAGACTCAACAACCAACCTTAAGCCCACTACTCTGTATTTATGCTGGGTAATATAATATATTAAGTTTGTATGCATATATTTGTAGTATATTATATATAATATAATATATATCTGTGTAATATAGTATATTAAGTTTGCTTGCATGTATTTATGCTGTGGAATATAATATATAATCTAGTTGGAAATGTCTCCACCACATAATATATAATCTAGTTGGAAATGTCTCCACCACAGTGTAAAGGTAAAGGTAAGGGTGTACAAGTCTCCAACACATGTAATTATTATGAAATCCCAAATGTATTCACCATTTTTTTTTAATACAGGGAAAATATCCATCAATAATGAGTGGGAGAAATTGAAATTTATATGAATATAATCATAATAACGACAAACACTGAATGAGAGTGAGAGTGACAACTCAAAGCCTCTATTCATTTCCTTCCCAAACAATCAAACGAGTCAAAATTACAAGCCAAGTTGAGGGAGAGGAAATACAAAATCACAAGATGTCGAAAGTGATTGGAGAGAAAATCAAAATATAAACCCAGAAATTTAATCTAACTAATTATGACAATGAAATTTGTGAGTATCCCCACAGAAAATTCACAATGTTAAAAGATAGATACCGCGTTTTACTATTTGGAGTGAATTGAGTACTATAGGCAGGTTCATTGGAAGCAGTGAAACATTTCAAATTGAAGTGGGGCAATGGTAATAATCACACTGAAATCCTGGGTTGAAAGCTTCTAGCCAAGCATACAGTCCCAAATCATGTGAACAACTATTTTTAGTGTTTCAAAAGCGAAAGGAGGTGAACAATATCTGATCCTTAAAAATGGTTAAATGCTTTTTTATGTAAGTATTTTGATGAACTTAACAAATTTTTTGTTAAAAAATTTTAATGCCAACAAAATATATCATAAAATAAAAATTTAAAAATAATTAAATACAGAGAGAGCCCAGTGTTTGAGAAAATTTACCAAATTATAATGAATAAAAAAATAGTTATGGGTTTTATGTAATCTCATATATAGGCTAATTTGGCCGTGGGTGAGATTGGATTAGATAGTGAACCTCTGCATCAGTATGGAGGGTGTCTGGGAGAGCTGGAGAGGATAAAGGGGTGACCCAAATGGGGGAGCTGGAGAGGATAAAAGGGTGACCCAAATCAAATCCATATGGTCTGCATGTGCCTATAGAAAAAAATTTAGCCATTAAATTACAAGTCCAACATAACCCAGAAATTCAATATAACCCAAATACATTGAATTCAAATTTAAATCCAGAAATTCAATATAAACCGAATACATTGAATCCAAATTTAAATCCAGAAATTCAATCTGCTATTTTGAAAATATGGAAGGGCACGAGGAGACATACAAACAGAGGAATCTAAGCTATAGTTAGAGAGCCACAGAATGGAAGTTAGGGAGAGCCAAGGATCTGAGCTATAGTTACAGAGGCAGCATGACCGGTGAAGTTTGACTAATCGATTCCCGAACATCTGGAAGGCTTCAGCTACTAATGATAAAATAAACTGCTGGGTCCTTGGATGTAATATGATTAACCAAGAAAAAGCTAATGCAGATTGCATCAATAATTCAGAGCAAAACCTGAGATAGCTAATGCAGAAACAATCGCTTATATTATTTATAAAATAAATCACTAAAGAGCATTGCTAGTCCTTTGGATGTAATATGATTAACCAAGAAAAAGCTAATGCAGATTGCATCAATAATTCAGTGTAAAACCTGAGATAGCTAATGCAGAAACAATCCCTTATAGTATTTAGGAAACATACAGAAAGTTAGGAGAGAAACTTACCCACTTTTACAAGAAATTCAATGCAAGTAGAATCTGAACAATCTCCTAATCACACATGCAATCGACAAAAGACTTTAAAATAGAGTCAGTCAAGAAAATGCTATGCTTACCTCCGAAGGGTCGCCGTTAATTCCATCTTTTAACAGCAGGCTCTCAGGAATTTCTCCTCTGAAAAATGCTTCCACGCTGGCCATATTCAAAAGGCATGCTCTGTTTCTCTCACATTTTGTGCAACGAGGGATCTATGCTGCCGCCTCAAACGATCTGACTAAAAAAACCAAGTAACAGGAATTTATATGATTTAATTTTAAAAACCAAGAAACCATGGATGCACATGATTTAATTTAAAAAACCAAGAAACATGGATGCAGAGGATCTAGCTTAAAAAACCAAAAAATCGCCTCACTAGATGCAGAGGATCTGATTTAAAAAACCAAGAAATCGCAGGCTGTACGGAATTTGACGATGGCCATATCCAACCGTGATATTGGCAGGCCCTGTTTCTCTTCATTTATGTGCAAATGAGGGATCTATACTGTGGCCTCTCGCCAAGGATGCTGAAGATATAATTTAAGAAACCAAACAACACTGAAAATCTCAATTTATTTACAGGATTCCTCTCAAATTCAGCTAATCTTATTTGCCAACTCTCATAACCAGAGTGATCCATACTGGAAAATAAAGTTACCGGAATGCCTCACTTAATCTGTCATCGAGTCGGATGCCACATTTAACTCAATATTTCAGTGCAAAACCTGAGAAACAATCCTTTATATTATTTACGAAACACATAGAAAGCTAGGAGAACAAGAAATTCAATGCAAGTACATTGCAATCTGAACAATCTCTTCATCACACATGCAATCGACAATGACTTTAAAACAGAGTCAGTCAAGAAAATGCTTTGCTTACCTCCTAGGGACGAATCCACATGGAGAGACATGATATTTGCAAGGTTTACGGTGTTGCTCAAGCATTGGAGAATGGCTGCTGCATTGGGAGACTGCCGCTGCATTAGGAGACGATGTGTAAAACAAATGATGTCACTGAGCAAACCACTCGATACCGCAACGCAGAAACCAATTCTGGAGCACCGTATACGAAGGTGAAATTACGCCCTTCAAAATCGGGTAAGGGAATGGTCGCCGTTAACTCCATATTTACAGCAGGCTTAACGCTGGCCATGGCCATATTCAAAAGACATGCTCGGTTTCTCTCGCTTTCTGTGCAACGAGGGATCTATGCTGCTGCCTCAGACGCACTAAGTTAAAAAACTAAGTAACAGGGATTCAGATGATCTAGTTTAAAAAAAAAAGAAGCAAGAAACCGCCTAACCATGGATGCACGACATTTAATTTAAAAAACCAAAAAACATGGATGCAGAGGATTTAATTTAGAAAACCAAGAAACCGCCTCACCATGATTTAAAAACCAAGAAAGCCGCAGGCTCTGCCAGATAAAACGCTCCCAATGGCCATTATTCGAAGTAGGGATCTATTCTGCCGCCTCTCGTCAAGGATGCTGAAGATCTAATTTAAAAAACCAAATAACACTGCACATCTCAATTTATTTACAGGATTTGATCAATGCCATTGAATTTCCTAAAATCAAATTGATTCCTCTCTCATTCAGCTAATCTTGTTTGCAACCCACAACCCATAATCAGAGTGATCGATACAGAGAGTTTGAACATAAATTTTACCGCAATGCCACATAAATTTTACCGCAATGCCTCATTTAACTGTGATCCCTGTCAGAGTTGTCTTGATTCAAATAATTGATGCTCTATCTGCCTCTACCTCTGCCTTTGCCCGTCAGGAAACACAAGCATTCTGCCTCTGCCTCTGCCTCCACCTCTCACAGAATACAAGCAGACCAGACAGACAGACACACCAAATACATGACAGAAACAGAGACCAAACTACATTCATACGCACACACAACATACGCACAACATACGCACACACAACATACGGAGCTCCAAACGCACAATTCATGTCTTCCAAGCAAAAAACGCTCCAGCCTTTTTCAGAGCTATACAATAAAAGTACAAAAGCACAATCCATATCATCTAACCAACCAAAAATAGTAATAAAGCACAATCCATATCATCTAACCAACCAAAAATAGTAACAAAGCACAATCTAAATCATTTAGGCAAAAATAGTAATAAAAAGCATGACTTATGTCATCCAAACAAAAATGGTAATAAAAGCACAATTCATGTCTTCCAAGCAAAAATAGTAATAAAAGCACAGTCCATGTCATCTAGGCAAAAATAGTAATAAAAGCACAATCTATGTCATCGAATCAAAAATAAAATCCACTTGTTGGTTAATTTTTCTAAAATAAGAGCATGTAGATATAGAAGAAGGGTCATCACAATAACATTTTCATACCCTGGTTTAGGAATTAAGTAATTTAATTTAATCTAATTAAAATAGTCTTCAGACTCTTGAGATAACCTATGTTAATTTTCTCCTCTCATAAGCACTATGAGTTATCTTATATAAGCATTCTCCTCTTATAAGAACTATGAGATATCCTATGTCAGTGTTATACTATGGTCTTTCCCATCTTAATGGTCAATGCCTAAACTTCTATTTGTTAAACTACTCACTTTTTTATAATCACCAAAACAGCTATGTAATTGGCAACAACTTGAAGCATGTTAAGATGAGGCTTGTGTTAACACTATTGGACATATACCTACACACGGTACCTCAAAAGCTCAAGTTGTTTCCTTTACCCCTTTGCTCAACTAGCAACATTTTCTTATCATATTCCTATCTTCTTCTTTCTTCACAAAATATCTACTACTTTTGCTACGAAACTAGTTCAAAATCACCATGATTCTCTTCCTACTCCACTTTTAATGCTTTTTTGTAGGCTTCCCTAATCTGTTCTTTCATTTGCCACATTTGCTCAAAATGTCATTTATTCGTTTCTTAATGCCAAAAGCCCATATTCCTAAATGTAATATCTCATATGTCAACACCTATATGTTTTAATCAAGCCCTAATACAATTGAATTAAATTCTTCATGATCACAAGTAAAATATTTCGTCCAAGGCATCCAATCTTCAAATATGATATTGATGACTTCTTGGAGCATATCATAGCTATGATACCAAAATGAAATGGACCCGCTTGCAATAATATTGTTCCCAATAAACAACAACAACAAACCCTTTTGCATAAAGTATATTTTAAGTCTGCTTTCTCACATCGATGCAAAGCTCGAACTCTTCCCAATTTCCTCCTTGGAACATCTCTCCTAAATATTTGCCAAGACGCTAAGTTGCTTGCTAATGCTCACAATCAAGAAACACCTAGTTTGATTGGCGAAGGAAAGAAGAAACATCAATTCTATCATTGGAGATATTATCATTTTGATAATGAATGTTGTGACTTGTAGGAAAAAATGGTCGATGCATTTCTTATTGAACAACATCGAACAACCGAGAAGTGTTGACATTAATGATGCATACCTAGATATTAATGTTAATAATTCAACCTCCACCCACCCTTAGTGGGTTCTCATGGAAAAAATCTATTGTGAGAACAAGAATGAAGCTCTCTTCACTTAATAATTTCAAGATCAAGCAACAACTTAAACAATTAATCATAGAAGAATGGAGCTCTCTTAACTTCATAATTTCTAGATCAAGCAACAACTTGCACAATTAATCATAGACAATGGAAACAAAAAGAAACTGCTTTCTCAACAATTGATTGAAAAAATCCAAATTTCTACCACTCATCCCCAACCATATCATATTGGATGGGTTCACGAAGTAGTACCTACTTTATGTTTGTTGTGTTTTATCAGATTTTCCATTAGACCATTCATTGATACAGTTGATTGTGATGTTACACCCTCATATTGTTGAGATGTGATTTTTGTCAAGCCCTACCTGTTTCACAAAAAGGCACAAAATTGTGGGTATTATAACTTCTACAAGCTCTTCAAGGATAATAAGATCTACAATGTCATCTCTTCCTTCTCTTATTCTGCATTTGCTAGAAGATACGTTATTAACCATATCAATATCCACGAGTTCAAAATGTTTGATATGTTCCAATGCGCATCCATGTCGGCATTCATCTACTTGCTTTCTAGTGCTCACACTTTTGCATGGAGATGTCTTTCTAAGCACTGAGTCCAACTCCAATCCTCAACTTACTTCAGACCATGCCCTAGTTAGCATCTTCTTCATGATTCACCTCCAACTAAGGATATGAAGGTCATATTTTTTGCATAGGTGTTTCCACAACAAAGGATTACCTTATTCTTATTAGGAGGACATTCTATAATTGAACATCATGCCCCTGCAATTATTCCATGCACTCTCATTTCAACATCCATTCTTCTAGTATCCAATCATGTTATTCCTGCCATCTTAGTTCCTATAAACAATGATGTCATTCACTAGAAAGAGTGTACAATCAATAGAAATTGGCGACATTTGTTTTCGTCATCGCAAAATTGATCATACTTTGTCCATAATTCATATTGGATTTAGTCTAAATATGTAATATATATATATATATACATATATATATGTTATTTATTTTGTACTTTATGTCTTGTAGTTTATCTACCTTGTCGTTAATATTTCATTGGTGACTCGGTCAAAGATGATCACTCACCTAACTTTGTATCAGATACTTGTAACCCTTGGAGACTTGGTCAACTATGATCACTCTCCACCATTTTTATACAAATATAACCACATAAAACAATATTGTAAAACATGTATGATTTGATGTTCTCCTTTTGGTACTTGCATTCTTCTTTCTTCTATGAGTATGTACAATGCAGGCTACCTATACTCATAACAATTGGCAATAGAGGAAAATGTAGAAGGAAAAGCCAAATTGACAAACCTTTCCATATTTTGAAGCTTCTGAGTGATGGGGTATCCATTATAAATGGATTTGTGATCTTGCACATAAGGTCCACCAAGGAGGTTGCATGTGCTCTACATTGCATCCAGATTATTGCTTTAAACCTTCCACAACTATAAGTTGTAAGACCTCAACACTTCTTGTGAACGCTATTGTGTACTTGTCTTCCTTAACATAGGATTAGTTGGGAACTAATGTTTCCCACCTTCCGGTGTTGTTAACAATCAATGTCTAAACTTATATTTGTTAAACTACTCACATTTTTATAATCTACGAAATAACTAGGTAGTTAGCAACAACTTGAAGAATGTTAATATGAGCTTGTGTTAACATCGTTCTAGGTAGTTAAGATAAAAATGAGAGGAGGGATGACGAGAAGCTCTGACAGAGAACGTTAGGGTTTGCAGTGTGTTGGCGCTACAGAGAAGCGTTTTTGATCAGCAAAGGTCAGGGATCGTGCAGGAGACCCCATATGGATTGGTTTGTTATCTGAGTAAAGGGAAATAAGCCAGTGAAGCACAGAGTGATCGCTGTATCCTGACGGAACCCATGGAAGGTACCACGGGGAGGGGAGAGATCCCCTCCTTTAAAAGCGTTGTGACCGGGGAATCCAGTGGAGGTAGCAGAGCAAATCCGCAAAAGGAAAACGCCGAGGATATTCCGGTATTGGGCAACCAATGGCAAACGAAAATGGGGGGAAGATGTCTTCCAAGGGCTCAAAAACGTCCAAGGTATGTCATTCCAAACAACAAACTGGAAGAATATAAAACTTATATGAAAGACCATGCTTTAATCTGTAAGTTTATAGGTTTTTGGCCTTCTGAGAGGGATTTAGTAAAATGGATCCAATTGAAATGGAAACCAAAAGGGCATATCAACCTGAAACTGGGCGCAAAGGGTTTCTTCACGGTCATTTTTGTGAATCTAGAGGATAAGGAAAGAATCTTCGAAGAGGGACCATATTTTATGAATAATGCAAGGTTATTCATGCGGCATTGGGAGGAAAGGTACAACCCGGATGCAGAAAAACTGCTTGCAGCTCCCGTGTGGGTTCGCCTGTTCGGATTGCCTTCAGAATTCTGGAATCCAGAAATTCTCGAAGGAATCGGAAACTCAATAGGGGCTTTTGTCAAAGTTGCTGAATCAACCAAAAGGGGTAAATTCACCTCTTACGCAAGGATCTGTGTATATATGAATATAGCAGAACCCTTGCCTGAATTTGTGGAAGTTGAATACCATGATGACATTTGGCAACAACCTTTAGATTACGAACACATTCCCTTTCGGTGCCGGAAGTGCCATGAATATGGCCACCTGTTTAGAGAATGCCCCCAGAATAGGGAAGGAGAGCTCAAGAGAACAATGGAAGAGGAACAAAGGAAATCAACGGCAAATGAAACGGAAGAGAGGGGGTTCAAGGAAGTCCACAGAAGACAGAAGACACGGATCGAGGAACAGAAAGAGAAAACAAAAGGTAAAAACATCCCAGTGGAAAATCAAAATCAATTTCAAGCCCTCCAAGACGAGGAAGAGGAGACAGAAGGAGGTGTACAGGAAGAACCGGTTGGGGAGACAATCCCGATGGAAATCATAACGGATACCCTAGGCAAATCCAACAGTCAAATGAAAGAATCTGAAGTTGAAATGGGAGAGCATCAGGATAAACCAGAAGAGCAACCAAAACAAGGGTCAGACAAACAGAAAGAGTTCGGGACTGAAGAAGAACGCATAATGAAAAAACTCTTGCAAGAATGGCGACATCTTGATGAGAGATTCATCCCGGAAATTCAAAAACAGCAGTACAAAGAGGCCTATAAAAAATTTAAGGAGAAGAAAGGAGGTTCGGCGGAGATTGGACCGGAACTTTCAGAAGCGTCAGGGTCTCTGACAGTAGGACTGGACGGACATGGCAAAGGAGGAAGGAAACGAGGGAGGAAACCCATGAATGAGACGATCCAAACAGTAGGAGAAACTCTTGTGAATTTTGGAAAAGTAATACCTCTGTCTGAGGTATTTCATCCCCCCCCCCCCAAAAGTTGTAAATGATCATCACAAGTTGGAATATAAGGGGCCTTAATAGTAGAGGCAAGCAGAGGTACCTCAAGGAGAAGTTGAAGAAAGATAAACCGAGTATAATGCTGATTCAAGAAACTAAAATGAGTCAACAACAGATACAGGAAATTTTGGATAAATCTAAAACAAATTTTAAAGTTATGGCCCAGGACGCGAAGGGGTCAGCAGGTGGTTTAGCGTTATTATGGAACTCAGAGGAGGTCACCTTTGAGAATTGGATCAGTCTGCCCAGAATCCTGTCTGGAGTGTGTAGGATAGTAGGAACGAAGGAAAGATTCCTCATCTCCGGGGTATATGGCCCCCATCTCCCCAAGGGCCGAAAAGAGTTTATGCGAAATATTCAGGCGGTCAGAAAACTAATCCCAGAGGATTTATGGATAGTAGGCGGGGATTTCAATCTAATCCGGGATCTTGGAGAGAAACGAGGAGGCATCAGGAGACAGGACCCAAGCATGGAAGACTTCAATGATCTCATAGCAAATTTAAGGCTTGTAGATACCCCAACATCAAATGGAGTATTCACCTGGAACAATAGGCGGGGTGGCAGGAATCAGATTGCCTCAAAATTGGATAGATTCCTTCTCTCTGAGCAAGTTCTGAATAAAGATGTTTTCATAGAGGCCAAAATCCTCCCAGGCTTAGGCTCTGATCATTGGCCGATTAGTCTGGAAATTGACATTAAAAAAATCAAAAGCAAGAAACCCTTCCGTTTTGAATCCTTTTGGCTCAGAAACCCGGATTTCC
>APFE031669534.1:30254-41529 GCA_000404065.3 Pinus taeda | reverse complement strand
GGGGGGGGGGGGGGGGGGGGGGGAGGTGCTCCCCCGCAACACTGGGTTGACGATGGGCCAGAAAAGATGACGCTGGGCAGACACTGGGCCAGAGAGGCTGACACAGACCCTAGAGGTTGACACTAGGAGATTTCGTGGGGTAGATTGGGGCTGATATCTATCTCTGACTGAGAAGTACTACTGTCGAGGTCATTCTCTGTTGGGTGAGCCATTTCTGGCACCTAGATTGTATTCTAAAATTGCTTAATAATAAAACCCTCAGAGAGCTGCACTGGTTTTCCCACATTGGGTTTTTCCAGGGACATTGGTCCAAAAATAATGTTGTCACTTGTGTGCTTGTTTTTCCTTCAGTTGATGATCTGTATGTATGAGACTGTACTTGAAATTATTTTCAGTATTTACATGGTAAATAAATAGGAAGGCTTTCTAACAGTTAGACTTATAAATTCCAACAGCTTGGTAGTTCAGCCGCATTCAGAGATGTGCTAGTTTGTATAGGGGAAGATCGCACAGGTCTTCCATTGGGTTTGAATTGCATGAAGAGTAGTTTTCCCCCTAGAGATTCTTTGATGACTTGGGGCACTGCGCTAGTATGGCAGCATGATTGGCACGTGTGGTTCTTGGCGGTCATTGGCACTACTCAGTGGTAGACAACAAGAATTGGGAGCGATGAGCCTCTAATTTAGCTGTGGGATCCAGGGATCCATTGGGTTAGAGGACTACCTTGTTTTGGGAGGATCATGTGGATGATAGAGAGGATTGCATCCTCCTTCGGATGACAGGTGGGAAACCATCAAGATGATCACTACAGAGCGAGGAAGGCCCTTCTCACTACTGTTTCAACAGGAGATTAGGCACGGATAGATAGATGGTAACCTTGGCGAGGTGCCCTGGCAGGATAGACTTGCGTGTAGTGGAGTTGCCCCTTATTGGTGTGTAGCGGAGGTTTACTAGAGTGGATGACTCTGCAGGAGCACGAGTGGGTCACAATTATGACTAGGCCGGGGCAACATCCACTTGGTGGACTCACTTTGAGATTAGTTTGGGACCCGGGAGCTACAGTGTTGAGCAGTTGGGTTACGGATTGGGGAGAGTGGGTTCCCACAGGGGGAGGTCACCTAGATCTGCCATTGGGACTCCGTTCGATAGCTGGGACTTCACTTTGCAGAGACCAGTTGAGATAGGATAACGCCTCACTTGGGTGGCTATATGACTGGCAGGAGGTGGCCATGATTGACACGCCAGGACAAGGCATCTATTTTATGGTATTTGGGTTGTATCAGGATCGATTTTCTGGCGGGACAACTTTATGTGGAATTGACAGGGGTTTGGCAACATCGAGGTGCTCTTCTTACTGACAGGAGGTGGGAGGAATCTCACTCTCCTACACCTTGAGCCTGCGAATGGAGCGAGGGGTGCTTCACATTAAGCGAGATGACTTGGGTCCCAAGTATTGGGGGACTCCTTTATAACAGATTAGTGCATGGATCGGGTGTGGCTTAGTGGCACAATTGGTACTTCGTTATTGCTTGTAGTGGTAGTTGGGTCAGCAGGGACAAAGCGCTTGTTCGGGAATTGCTTGAGGACAAGCAATTTTTGGTGGGGAGGACTGTAATATCCCTTCCAATAAAAATATGCTAAGTGCCTTTCTCAAATTTTGCAAATTATGGATGGAGAAAATTTTGGATTCAAACTTAGGAAAAGTGGGTGAATATTAATTAATTTAATGTTGTGTGGTAGTGGGGGCCCCAAACATTAGACAAAGGGAAGATTAATCACGTAGTGGGATGTGGGGACCAGCCCATGGTGAAATACACACCCCCTTGATGGAGAAATTCGAATGGCTAAGGAGGGAGCTTAAATTGCTTAGTGAAGGGGCCCACATGAAGGAAGAGAGCAACAATTATAAATAAGGGGAGGGCAACATCATTGAAGGGCTTTTTGATCATTCAATATCTGATTGTTGCTCTAGCTGTTTAGCTGAGTTACATAGTGTTGTTGAGCACAAGATATTCCCAAGGGGGAAGCTCGACCTCTCTTCGGTGGACTTCGAGTGCCAACCTAGGAAAGCCATTTTATCTTTCTTTAGACGTTGGGGAGAAGACCACGCAGATATAACACATTTCTGGTTTAGTTGGGACGCAGGAAAGGAGCCACGCAGTTCTTGTGGAGAGTGGTTCTAGAGATAGGGGCTACACTATTGCTGAAACATTCCTTGACCAAATTCCAGGCACAAGGAGAAGGGTTTACAAGAGCAAGAGGTATTTCCACAGTAGTACGAATTTCTAGAGCTAGGGCCTACATCATTTTGCGTAGAAACTACAAAGTCTTTTGTGGGGACCAAGGGTGCCATGGTTTGTGAAAGGAATTGAGGAGCTGGGGTTGTTTGGTACTGGATTGAGGGAGATTGTGGGGAATTTTCCAGCATTTTGGTGGAGCAGCAAGCACAACATTTTCTACAGGTTACATTTTCTGCTTGTGGAGGAGGGCCAAACATTTGGGGTCAATTTTGCAGTGTCAAAACTAGAGAAAACCCTTTTTGGGTTTTTGACAAGGAGCTCAGAAATAATTTGGCAGAATTTTTTGGGTAGATTTGAGGGGTCAAATAGGGGTCCCAACTCAGTCAGCAGTGTACTTCTTCAAGGGCCAGCACTGTCATTTGTTGGGGAGCTTTCTGCATCATTTGGGCAGTTGGTATTCATCCACCTAGGGCTTGTAGCTTGCTGTAAGCAAGCCCAAGTGCACTCGCTCCAATCTATTTTCTAATCCTTCAGCAATATAATAAAATTGGCCCATTTTGTCGTGTTTCTGGCTCATTTTTGGTTCCTTGATGCTGCAAGTAGTCATTGTAGGCATTGACGAGGATATTAAATTTTCAAGGCTGGCCAAGAGTTCGACATCAAAGAAGCCGTGCTATGCGACTGGTTATGGTAGATGTGACAATTTGCGAGGCCCCAGTTCCTGAAAATCACAGACAACTATTTTAGGCAAAGCTTCATCAACTTGGAATTCTAACAACTAAAGGTCATGAATGAGACCATTGTCCTATATCATGAGATATTTTGGGAGGTTCTGAGAGTTGATTGGATTTTCCATCATCATTGAATTCCATTTATGCAAAATATTTTATTGCAATGAGTGGTTTCAATGTCAAAATTGGTGCCCCTTTCTTTGTACTCTCATTGCATCATGATCACCTCATTCATGGTCATTGCCATGTTGTTTGATTTTAACGTTTCTCTAGATCCCATGATTTCTTAAACTTCTTATTCTGGTCCTGGAAGTCTTCTTCTCGACATCACTTGGCTTTAGGCCCACAACTGGCTAAGATCATGCTTTGATACCACTGTAATATAACAAAAGCTAAAATATGCAAAATTTCTTCAACAAAATTTATATTTTTTTTGATGAACTTTAACAAATAATCAGTGAACATTACTTTCGTCCAACGCTTGGCACACACGGTAGAAAATACTTCAGCAAGAAGAAATAGAGAGGCAAATCATCAACTTTATTATTTCACTTGGAAACTTTTACAATGCAAGATTAATGAATGTGGAGTTCCACTTTAGCAATAAGTTAGACCAACTCTGCTTGCTGGAGTGCTGTCATAAATCTCAGAAATATCTTAGCCTCTTGATGATGGTTCCCCTTCAACAATTCGGTCAATTAGTCCACTGTAATGTCCCAAATGGGATATTTTGCAGAGAACTAATTCAACCAAAATTTCTCCATAAAATTACCATTAAATTTACAAAAGATTTCCATGTAAACTAGAACAAGAGAATGCATGCAATTCAATCAGACAATGAGCAGAAATAATCTCAACTTTTATTATAATATATAAACTAGGGTTATACATGCTGAAATAACAGAATAACTAATATAGATGAGATAGAACTGGCCTCAAGGATCTGCTCCAATGTTGCACAAACCCTCCACCAAAATTGAACTAAACTACCATTGCTAGGCTCTCCTGTGAATTCTGGATGAATTCACCAAGGGGAGATGGGTACTCGGCCAACCTCACTAAATCACCCGAGGGTTTTCGTCTTGGGGCTACCAAGGAAGCAGAGAACCGGGTTCCCAACCTCTCATACAAGGAAAAATATCAAATCCAAGATGTCCTCAAATGGTCTCCTCCTCTTCTTTTTATAGATCTGATGGACCCCTCTAGAAGCCTTTACTTTATTATTATTATTATTTTAATCACTAGTACCTTTTCCCTTCTCTTATTTTAATTAAAATGCCTTTGTAATTTGGGAAAATGGTAAATCAACCACCGTTCCTCCTCAGGCCACCAAAAGCCCCTTCCCACCATCTCATCTTGTAAATCTTCTCGTTCCGGTTCGAATGAGCTATTACACTAAGGTGTTCTGTCCAGTTTTCCTCCAGTAATGCCGCCTTAAGTGTAATTAATTGAGTTAGGCTCCATAATAACCATGTTTTCCAAAAGTTGTTGGGATGCAACAATACAAAAGGCAAGTTGTGCGGATGATGGAATATGCCAAGTGAATGCCATTAAATCCCAAAGAAACTCCTCAAAACTCCATAAATCCCCCCGTGAAGCTCCTGGGTCCGCTGATGGAATAGACTTGCTCCTTTGACTTAGTTGCCTCCAACCATGGAAGTCCATCCCGACCACGCCATAAGAGAAACCAGAAAAGGGAACATGATAACCTTCCTTACCGCCAACCTCTTTTTCACTCACTGTTCATTTAAGCTTCTTGAAATTCTTAAGTTTCTTGAGTGAATTTGGAGAGATATTTGCAGGGTTGTTTTGAGGAAATTATTGGGCAGATTTGGAGAGCTGGTTGAAGGGTAGAGTTGGAGAGCTTTTGGGCTAAGTTTCTTAGGGAGAGTTGGAGCTATTGCAAGGGTTTTTCTGCAAAGATTTTGCACTGTTTTTGGAGGTGATTGAAGGGGTTGTCAGAGAGCTGTTTTTTTCTGCTTTTTGGAGTTGCTCTTCTCAACATTTGGAAGGCTTCTCAAGGTATGCTAAGACATCTAGTATTCCTCTAATTTTCTTTAAAAATTGTCGTTTTTCCTAGAAATTAAGAAATCATAGGGTTTGCATGTAGATTTTTATTTGTAGCTGTAAAGTTGCCATAGCCCCTTAAAAAAATGATTAAGTATTGGGTTCATTACCATTTGGATGAAGGGATACAAGTATGCAACTAATGTGGGAGGAAAGTTAAAGGTGGGGGGATCCATAGGAGGATTAAACAACACTTAGGACAATGGCAAGTTCAAGTAAAACCTTGTAAAAAGCTCTTTGATGAGCTCAAAAAAGAGATGCTATATCTGATTGAAGCCTACCTAGCAGAGAAGGGCAAGATTGGTAGAATTAAAAAAGACATAGGCAGAGGTCAAATGATGATACACTTTTTAGTGACATTGATCTTGAAGGAAAAATGCCTAGTTTTGAAGAATTCTCCAATTTTCCTCTTAGAATTGGAGATGAACATGCTTCTGACCCTAGTTCGTCTAGTTTGAAGTTGAAGAGGGTATGCAAAGGGATTGGCTCTTTCTTTGTACCCACACCACCCGTGGGGCCCAACCCATCATTGATGGCAAACGAAAGAAGATAGAGGAGGCTGCATGGGAATTGATTGCTAGATGGTGGAATGATGCAGACATACCTTTCAATGCCACTAATTTTGCATATTATCAATGCATGATTGATGTCATAACTTCATGTGGTCCAAGATTCAAAAGCCCTAGCTTTCATGATATATGGGGGGCACTTTTAAAAAATGAGGTCCAAAGAATAGATGAGTATCTTGAAGAGTTCAAGCAATCATGGAGCAAATCAAGGTGCACAATTATCTCTGATGGATGGAATGATGGCAAATCTCGCACCATTTTAAATTTCTTAATAGCTTGCCCAGAACATACCATGTTTCTCAGATCTGTGAATGTATTTGTTCAGGTGAAAGATGCACATTTATTATTTCATCATTTGGATGAAGTGGTTGTGAAAGTAGGGGTGGAGAATGTTGTATATGTGATCATAGACAATGCCTCCAACTATGTTATAGCTAGGATGTTGGAGGAAAACCACCCCACCATTTGGTCTACTCCATATGTAGCCCATTGTTTGGACCTCATGCTTGATGATATTGGTAGAATTGAGTGGGTGGGGAAGTGTGTGGAAGAAGAAAAATCCATAACTAGGTACATCTACAACCACTCATGGGTTTTGAACCTTATGGCGAAACACATTGGGGTAAAGAGTGTTGAAATTTGTAGCTATGGTCAGTCTTCATAATTTATATTTTATCCCATGTATTGTAAAAATAATTTGTAAGACATGTTCTTCATGTCATTTTGATTATTGAGCCCTTGAAAGAATTTATATAAGACATGTTCTTCATGTCGGATTTAAAAGAGAAAATTTTGAAATTTAAATTTTGAATTTTTGGCTCCAAAATAGTCAAGTCGGCCCTCCCTCAAGTCAGGTCAGCGTAGTGAAG
This sequence comes from Pinus taeda, assembly GCA_000404065.3. Classification (NCBI taxonomy): domain Eukaryota; kingdom Viridiplantae; phylum Streptophyta; class Pinopsida; order Pinales; family Pinaceae; genus Pinus; species Pinus taeda. The sequence goes on along the minus strand of APFE031669534.1, from coordinate 35,053 downwards.
AGACACACCCATTCTGGATAGGCAGAACACTATATAAATGCATTCGACCTCCTCCACAAAGGCGCCATTCGACATCACACAAGAAAGACAATTTCTGGGCATCCAAGCGAAGGATAAGAAGATCAAGAAGGATGAAAAGAAGGGCAAAGATTATATATCTCTCTCTCTCTAACTTGCATCTCTCTCTCCTAGCTCGCACGTGTGTTTCTGGGCAAACTTGGAGGTCGAATTCTGGCTCTCTGGACAACTTCTGGGAGGCTGATTTTCATCCTAGGGTAGATCAGATTAAGCCAAGTTGCAGGGCACATTGGAGGCTTGACTTCAGGGATGTTGAATAGGTTTTGTTGGAAAATCAAAAAGGCAGTAAAAATTTTCTTGATCTTGATAATTACTTTTGATGTTTCTTATTATTACGATTATCTTCTTTCTTTAGTTCATCAAGCAATTACCAAAAGCAACAACACATAAAAAATGGACACAAGATGGAGGCACATGCCAGGGAAAAACCCCCCTCGAGGGGAAAACCTAATTAAAGTAATTCTTCCTTTCAATAGTTTTTTTTGAGACTCTTCACCCTAGACCAAGACCAGACCTTCCCTCCATAACAAGTCAGCCTCCAGAAGTTTGATCTCTTCCCAACAACTTCGACTTTGCAGCAACTAATAGCTTCTGGCAACAATCCAACTTGGAAGACTTCGATCTCCTAATCCAGAGCATGAAATAGAGAGAAACCACCACCAAAATTTCAATTGTTCTTGTCTCCTTAGACTCACCCAAACTCGCATTCACTTCGACTTCCTAGCAACAGAATTTCCCTACAACAAGAGATTTTCACACTTTTGCCTAGAAAAGAGAATTCGAACTTGATGAGAAGTGATGCTCCAAATGAATTCGATGTCCTTCCTTTTATAGGCTTCTTGTGGGGTCGAATAGGGTCTTAGGCCGACATGGTGTGGAGGTTCCATAATTCATATTTGGTTTAATACTAAACCTTTTTACATGATTCAAAAGCCCAAGAAGGGTCTCTTTAAATGTACGATAATTCTATAGACTCAGAATAAATCCTAGAAGTCCTCAATGGGGACTTTGACCTAAAACATGGCGACCCAAGCATGAAACCAATGCCTTAATAAGTCACAACAATAATAATAATAAGTCTTTTCTTTATTTTTTTGACAAGTACATTACATAATGACTCAAGTACATTATTGAAGTCCAAACATAGTTACATTTTCCAACACTCCCTCTTAACTAGGGAGGTACTCATAATGTACATATACAATGGAAGATCTTAAACTATATGAACCATGAAGAACTTTAGGCACCACAATGCCATGGACTAGATTCCCGACGAGGGTAATCGATCCAAATAGTTACTCAATAGTTTAGGCACCACAATGCCATGGACTAGATTACTGACCAAGGCAATCTATCCAGGTGGGACTAAGATGGACTCAAGCTTTTAGCGCCTCTAGGTACCATCAAGATTACTTGCTAACCACCAACCCAAAAAATTCAGGTCTGTATCCAAAACAGAGCTCAATAATCAACACCACCTTTTCAACTTCGGGATTCAGACATGAACACAAAGTGTTAGCCAGATGTCTTCCCAGGCAGTGCCTCACTCGCAAAGTCTCAACACCCCTTGATCCAACAGATCAAGAATGACCAATCTCTCCCAATCAAACTGATTGGTAACCGACATGCTATCAAATCCTTTGAGAGATTCACTTGTACAAACACAACCCTAATTAGTAATATACTTTCGCATGTACATATTCAAATACGAACCTCCAGGGTCTTTACAGATAACAAAGGTTGCTACTCATCTTTCCATAGTAGGACTATCAACCGAATATTTTATGGAAGATTCCTCAATCATATGTTTTTCCATCCTATTTCTCATGCAGCCACATATCCTCTGAAATTCGTTCTTCAATTCATACCAAGCTATGCCCTCCCTCTCAACTGTGAAACACCTTTTTATCCGAACTCTCTCTTACAGAGATCTCTTCTATTCATGCTTCCTCCGGGGGATCAACTTCTTCTTTTTGACATTGGAGAATCTATCGTGGCTTCCAACCATTTCATCCGAGTTATCATCATCCCCATCATGCTTATCACATTAGTGAGCATCTTAACCAAGTTGAAGATTGTGTACTTGCACAACTTCAACAGCAAGTACAACCAAATCTATAGAAGCATGATGTAATGGTCCATTTTTATTTTTCTCCATAGTACAGCCAGGGTGGATTTCCAGGGCAGGAAATGGTCAGGTCATTGGAGCAGGTTTATGTCATCAGGGGTTCTGAGGGAGTTTTGAGGAGTTTTTATTGGATCTGATGGCATTCGCTTGACATATTTCATCATCCGCACAATTTGCTTTTCATTCTGTCACATTTCGACAATTTTAAAAAATTAGCATTGTTATGGGGCCCAACTTAATTAATTATGCTCGAGGTCGCATTCCAGGGGGGATTAATTGATAGAAGACCTTAGTGTAATAGCTCATTGGAACCAAAACAAGAAGATCTACAGGATGGGATGCTAAGAAGTGACTTCCAGTGGTCGGAGAGAGTATGGCGTCCAATTTACCATTTTCCCACATTAAAAAGATATTATAATTGAGGGAAATGTGCTCAATGATTAAAATAATAATATAATAAGAGCTTCTAGAGGGGTCCATCAGATCTATACAAAGAGGAGGAGGCCATTAAAGGACATCTTGGATTGTTGATATTTTCTATCGATGATGTTTGGAGAACCTAGTTCCCAACTTCTCTAGCCCCAAGATGGAAACCCTCGGGTATGCTATTGAGTGTTGGACGAAAACCCAACTCTCTTGTGGAGATTTCACCCAGAAATCTCACAATGCTTCAACAGAGTTTGGAGAGTACAGGTTTGTAGTAGCAGGTTGCAACAATCTACTCACGAGACCATCTACGTCATAACCAGGGTCATAGATCATTTTGGTCAGAGATCTTTTTTCTGGGTTTTTCTTGGCAAGCCCATGGTCCACTATTCCTTCATGTTGATGTACTCTCTTCAGTGGATTAATAAAATGGCTTAGTGATTTTTATTGGCATTTATTTGTGCATGAAATTGTTGGTTGTGTTTATTTGCATTTTTGGTATCTAATGTCAAATTTTCCATCACAGATATTACTGTGGGATCAGAGCTAGCTTTTTCTGCCAGCCTGGAGGGTTTCAATTTTATTTACAGATTGTTTTGAGCCAAGCCTGTGGGTTATTTGGTTAAAGACATCTGCAGTTGTTGATGCTATTTTATGATTATTTGTCGTAGTATTTTGTAGAGCTCGAAATCACTTGTTGAAGAAAAGATAATTGTCGAATTTCTAAAAAAAACCAAATTCTTCAAATTAAGGGGCTTGAATATGTTGATTTGGGGTAGCATCGGATGTGCTCTAGCCACGAAATTTGGTGGAGACGCTAAGGCACATGAGATCTCCAATACCCAAAAAGGGTTTGGGTAGATTCTAAACAGTTTGGGAGATATTAAAATAATTAATATTTTTAATGGAGTCCCTAAGTCTAAACTTAGGGAAATTAAAATATTAAAGTGAATTACTATAAAACTGTGTTAGAATGGTCCAAAAGTCATGGATCAAGCTAGATCTAATCTTAGCCATTGATTAGGGACTTAATCTCGGCCGTTGATTTGTCAATGAGAAAAGTATAAGAGAAGGCTTGAGGGTCACTTGGAGAACACACCAAGCGATCAAGATTTCGACTTTCTGGGGCTAGCGCCGGGAGGATCAGCGCAGTAGCCGGGAAAGCTGACACAGAGGGCAGAAGCTCGAACTGCGGGGAACAACCGCAACTGCCGGGAACTACCGGAACTGCCAGGAAAGCTGGCGTAGAGGGAAGAAGCTGGAACTGCCGGGAACAACCAGAACTGTCGGGAACAACTGAAACTACCGGGAACTATTGGAATTGTCGGAACTACCGGGATTGCCGGAATTGCCGGGAAAGCTGACGCAAAGGGCAGAAGCTGGAACTGTCGAAACTGCTGGGAAAGCTGACGTAGAGGGCAGAAGCCGGAACTGCCGGGAACAGCCGGAATTGCTGGGAATTGCCGGAACTACCGGGAAAGCTGACACAGAAGGTAGAAGCTGGAACTATCGGGAACAGTCGGAACTGCCGGGAAAGCTGACGTAGAGGGCAGAAGAGGTTGATGCAGTCCCTAGAGGCTGAAGCTGGGGTTTTTAGTGGGGCAGATTGGAGCTGAGGAGCTACCGGAGTGTTTATCCGGGGTTTCAGACGGAGCATCTGTCTTAGAAGGAGATGTACTATTGCCGAGAGTTTTCTCTGTTGGGTATGTCGGATTTGGCACCCAAATTGTATTTTAAACTGCTTAATAAATCAAACCCTCAGATCGCTGCACCGGTTTTCCGGCATTTGGTTTTTCCGGAGACATTAGTCCAAAAATAACGGTGTCATTTGTGTGCTTGTTTCTGTTTCCTTCAGTTGATGATCTGTAATGTGTTGAGCATGTACTTGTGTTTATTTTCAGTATTTACATGGTAAATAACTTGTTAATTAACCAGAACAAGTAGGCATGAATAAATCTGAAAGTACATGGAGGGTTTCTAACTGTTAGACTTATAAACTTCAACATGGTATCAGAGCGTGGTTGCTGATCATAGGAGCACTGAGGACATCAGCCGAGCAGAGCAGCAGTAGCAGAAAACAGTTGTCCCGAGTGACAAAAGCTATTGCTAGTAGAGTAGCAGCAAGGAAGGGGTGATGTAGTGCCTGCATCATCAAGACTGAGCCAGG
>APFE031669534.1:4874-29303 GCA_000404065.3 Pinus taeda | reverse complement strand
GCAGTCTTAAAAGACTGGGAGGTGTTTGTCCAGAGCATAATGGGTAAGGCGACGCTTCCAGATTGGGAGGAAATGTGGGTGACTCTTCGCCAAGAAGAGATAAGGAGGGTGACCAAGACGGGAAGCAGTAGCAAGGGGATCGAAATCAAGAAGGAGGAGGAGGTGGATGTTGTCCTAGCATCTGAGGGTAAGTAAGAAAAGTGGAAGAAGAAGGACCTCTCCAAGTTCAAATGCTTCCACTGTGGGGAGCTGGGTCATTATGCGACCCAGTGTCCGAGGAAGAAGAGCAAGGGGGAGGCTTCTGAGACCAAGGTAGCACCAACAAGGGTAGAGAAGGAAGTGGAGACAAACGATGATTGTGCCATGAGTGCTCATGTGCCACTTCAAAAGAAATGGGGAGACATCGAGCTGTAGTCAGGAGGACTATAGGTGATGAGGGGCAGGATCCTCGAGGTACCGAGCCTCTTGGATTAGACCTTGCTACGGGATCCCCGAAGAGGAGTAGCAGTACTGGCAATGAGAGTAGAGACGGATGCGGATGAAGCAACAGAGGGAGCTACAGTGTAGGATTCCCAGGACAGCACGAGGCTAGCAGGCTGCAATAGTGCGAGAGGCACGGGAGTGTTGCACCAATGCACGATGGCACAAAGAGGTGTGCAATGATGCGAGATGCATGGAGTTGTTGTAGTAGCACAGAGGTCAGAGAGGGAGCACTTGTCAGTGACAGAGGGAGCTTCAACATCGGGAGTGTCTCTAGCATGACAGAGATGTCAGATTTGGGAGATCAATTACTTACTTCTTAGTAGTTGAGTTGTAGTGCAACAGTTAGTAGTGGCGGTGCTATGAGCAACACAATGCAGCATGATGAGAGGGGATGCAATGCAGACGCAACAGTGGCAAGGCCATGGGCAGCAGCACGAATGCAGAGGAAGCTGTCGTACAGATGTAGCAGTGGCAGTGGCAGAGCCATGGGTGGTAGTACGGGATGCAACAGTACAGATGATGGGCAGCAGACCTAGCATCAGGGATCGATGCCGTATGATTAGAGTAATACTCAGTGAGGAGTATTGTTAGAGCACAATCCTCGCTAAGAGGGAGTGTTGATTTGGGGTAGCATGGGATGTGCTCTAGCCACGAAATTTGGTGGAGAGGCTAAGGCACATGAGATCTCCAATACCCAGAAAGGGTTTGGGCAGATTCTAAATAGTTTGGAAATTAAAATATTAATGTAAAACTGTATTAGAATGGTCCAAAAGTCATGGATCAAGCCAGATCTAATCTTAGCCGTTGATTAGGGACTTAATCTTGGCTGTTGATTTGTCAACGAGAAAAGTATAAGAGGAGGCTTGAGGGTCACTTGGAGAACACACCAAGAGATCAAAATTTTGACTTTCTGGGGCTAAGTTTGTTGAGAAAGTTGAGAGAGTGATCTGGAGTTGCAGTTGAGGGGCAGTTAATACAAAAGCAGAGAGGCAGAGATAGTGCGGGGAGGATCAGCGCAACAGTCGGGTAAGCTGACGCAGAGGGCAGAAGCCGGAACTATTGGGAACAGCCGGAACTTCTGGGAATTGCCGGGAACAACCGGAACTGTCGGGAACTGCCGGGAAAGCTGACGCAGAGGGCAGAAGCCGGAACTGCCAAGAAAGCTGACGCAGAGGGAAGAAGAGGTTGACGCTGGGGTTTTTCGTGGGGCAGATTGGAGCTGAGGAGCTGCCGGAGTGTTTATCCGGGGTTTCAGCCAGAGCATCTGTCTCCGAAGGAGATGTACTACTGCCGAGAGTTTTCTTTGTTGGGTATGTCGGATTTGGCACCCAGATTGTATTCTGAAACTGCTTAATAAATCAAACCCTCAGATAGCTGCACCGGTTTTCCCGCATCGGGTTTTTCCTGGGACATTAGTCCAAAAATAACGGTGTCATGTGTGTGCTTGTTTTTGTTTCCTTCAGTTGATGATCTGTAATCTGTTGAGCATGTACTTGTGTTTATTTTCAGTGTTTACATGGTAAATAAATTGTTAATTAATCTGAACAAGTAGGAAGGAATAAATCAGATACATGGAGGGTTTCTAACTATTAGACTTAGAAACTTCAATAGAATAATCGAGCCGTAGAAGAAATTGGTTGGCCAAATAAATATCAAGGCCAAAGTTGTTACTTGGAATGATCTATAAAAAGGGCCAAAGCCAAGTCTACTAAAAGGGCCGCATGGAAGTCAAAGTATTTTGAAATTAGAAGGGCTGTGATTTTTTTTTTTTTTTAAAGGGCAAGGTTTTAGCCAAATTATCATTATGGACCAAATTATTCGAGAGTTTAAACTATTTTATAAGTGGGGCCGTGAGAAAATATTTAAAAAAAAAGAAGTGGCTAAAGTTAAATATCTTTTTTAGGGGCCAAGTTTAATTAATTTTTTTTTGGTGACGACAATTCATTTAGGGCCAAAATATTATTAATATTTTTTTTTTTTGTCAAGAGCGTGAGCTCAATTGGGAAAAAATTGGAATCATTGTTGGCCGGCCGGATTCATGAGATCGATGTATTTTGATTAGTCAGGACGAATTTGGGAGACCAAATTTTGAGGAGTTCGAGTCTATTATTTCAGTATAAAGTTTAAACTCTTGCTACAGGCCGAATTATTCTTCAATCGAAGGACGCATTCTGAAATTTGAATGGCTAAATGCTGATCGAAATCCTGAGTTGGTGGGCAGAAATTCGTGGGTCGAGCTATCAGTGACAGAGTAAGCATTCCTTGTCTTTCAGGCTGAACACATTGCACCGAAATTCCATTTCCTCTTATGGGCCGAGTTTCCTTCTACTATGGATTAAGTTTCTCAATAGATGAGCACAGATTAACTTTTGTAAGCTAAGGAAACAAACCAGCTGGTTGCTGCATTTATCTTTAAATGAAAATCTGTTTGAAGCTCTTATGCATATGTGCATTTGGGTTTGAGAAATAAATATATACATATATAGTCACAGATGCAACAGCCCAAATTTTTTCAGTGCTGGCAGTGATATGCTTTTCAGTAAATGATGTCAATTCGGAGGTTAAAATGGTAACCTGGGTAGATGTGAAGTTTGGTTGCCAAGAATTGTCATTCTGTGTTTGCTCACCAGAACCTCAGTGCTCATTCATTACATTTTATGAAGCTTCTCACTGCAAAACCTCATTAAAATATGAGATCTCACTGACCATCTTGTGCTATTTCCAAGTGGGGATTTCTGAGAACGAGTTTGAATTGCAAAGGAAGGGCCGCATTATCCTAGAGTCATTGTTGGTGGGGCCGTTGCATCTAAAGGCCGAGTTTGTGTTACTAAAGGGAGTCGAATCTCTGATCAGTTGGCTGAACTGGATCACTGTGCATAGGGAACAGTTTTCTGAGCATATATTGGCCATTGGGAGCTATTATCCATCTTCAGAGTCGCTGCTATACTAACCAGGTTCAAATCTGAGTTTTTGTTTTGTTTTTTTTTTGCCTGGTAACCTCTGGATATGTGATTGTGTATTAATGAATTCGCTGTTGTTCGAATTTCTGGGTTATTCTCTTGAATGAAGGGTCTCCTATTCATTGTTATTTGATGCAAATCAGTGGCGCTACTCCTTGCTGAATATTTTAAACAATATATATTGCTATCTGGAGACATTCTTCAAATCCTATGTTAAAATATTTGTGCTAAACTGAAGACAGTGTACCCACAGCAAAAGGGAAACAAATTGTTTGAAGAAAGAACTCATTGAAAACCCAATCAATACTCAAGTTTTAGGGAGAAATCGAAAGCATCTTAAACAAGTATTTTACAGTGGGCTCTTTTCCCCACTGATTACCTTAAGACAGAGACAAGGTATTGTTACCTGGTATCTATTAGAGATCAAGAAACGGTCTGATTTCAAGGAGAGTCATTGGGTGCTTTGATCCAGATCTAAAGCTTCATATTTATTAGGCCTGCAGCAGCTCATCTGAAGGGGGGTGAGTTGGTTTAAAGGTTTCTTCAAGTAAAATCCTTTGCTAGAGCTTGTTCTAGGTGCAATCGTTCCAGCGGCACTGTAATCTCATCATCTGCTTCTAAAATTGAAGGCTTTTTCCAGATTTTGGTCGGTCAAAGTGTGAAAGCAGAATTGCATTGGGAAAATATTGTTGCTATCAGGATTTGAGTAGCAGAGTAACATGTTGTGAGATGGTTGTATTGTGTCAAAGCTTGATGTTCTTGTCATCATTGGACTAAACTATGGAGGAACTCTTAAACAAATTGAAAAGATTGAACAATTTAGAGGTTAGTTCCATGAAACACCATGCACTTAAATAGAACAGCAGACCCTTCTCCGGGAAAGTACATAATTTTCTCCAACAGAGGCATCCAAGGGACTTGCAAAAGGAAAAAGAAGTGGGGAATTGGCTTTTCGCACTTGGGACAGACTTGAAGACTGGGAGATCAAAAGACGACCCTCTCACATTGGAAGAGCTGGAATCTTATCTTTCCAAGGTGGGTCAATCTGATTAGAGTTTAAATTGGGCTTTGGAGCCAGCTATGCTTGCTTTGGTACAACCCAGATTCTTGGAGCATCTGGGCGAAAGAGTCAAGGTTATAATTGCCTCATGTTTCAGCGATATTTTGAGGATAGTAGCACCCTTTCCTCCATATAATGATGACATCATGAAGAGGATCTGTCATCTGATTGTAGAGTGCTATTCAAGACTGCATGACACCCAAAGCTCAAGCTTTGATAGAAGGCATATGATCTTAGACACTATGGTCGAAATCAGATCCTATGTAGTCATGCTTGATCTAAAGCAGGATGATCTGATCCTTCAGATGTTCCAATTCTTCTTCACCAACATCAAAGAGCATCAGCCTGAGGAGGTGAAAGCCAACATGCAAGATATCTTATCTTCATTACTAGTCAAGGGTGACATCATTCGCAAGCAACTGCAGAACAAATTGTTAGCCGTTTGGAGGAAGACACAGGTTGTCTCACCTGCTGCCTATGAGCTCGCCAAAAGGGTGGTTGAGCAAAACATGAGGTTCTTCAGGAGGCAGCTAACCCGGGAGGAGTTGTGGAGGATTTGTGGTGACCATCCATGCAACAGGAATGAGCTGAGGAGAAAGGGTCTTTGCTTCACTTGCAAGAAGCCTTGGGGACTTGATCACTCATGCTTGGGTGATATTGGGGAGATGACTGAGGTAGACCAGGAGGGGGATCCCTCTGACTTTTTAGATGAGGATTCTTCTTTAGTTAAGTCCATGGGTTCTTACGAGGATACCTTTGAGGAGCATGAGTAGTTAGTTGTCTGGAGTTGTTGACAACAACCTAGAGACATATTCTTGTGAGCAGTCAGCAGACCCCATGGGAGACATTTAGGGAGACGGGTCACTCGTCATCATTCAGCATGAGCAACACATAGTGGAGCATAATACACATGATGGGCCATCCTTGGAGAGTCAGCTAGTGGCTCATGTTGAGCCCATGATGGAGGATGAGCAGACATCCTTTGGGTCAACCATTGGTGAGGAGTAGGTAGATGTACAGAGAACCACCAGGGAGGTAGTACTTGCAAACATGGTTCATCAGGAGGTGTTGGGACTTGACAGTACAATTTTACCGGAGTTGAGTGGACTGCTGGAGCATGGAGTTTCCGGTCAGATGAGGGAGGCTTTTTTGGAGATAGTGGTGCATCCATCTTTGGCTTTACCCATTCATGAGGTGCAGGTCGAGGCAGTGGCAGCTACCAAAGTTGCAGTATTTCCAGGCAGTGGCAGCTACCAAAGTTGCAGTATTTCCAGGCAGCAACCCTCTCCAGGGGTGCATAGACAGGGCGTGCAGCACGGGTTGCCCAACTATAGGGAGAGAGGTAGGGATTCCTAGGCATATTTGGTTGATTGGTTGGGCAGAGCTACATGAGTTGAGCATTGTGCAACACAGTGGAATCATGCCATATACAGGCGCACATACATCCGATCCTTCCCACGGGATGGATTGGCTGGAGATAATGAGTTGGTATCCTATTAGTGGCACGATATTCTCAGTTAGGGGCATAATGCATCAGGGGCCCTTAGACATGGGGAGTACTACATGTTCTAGTTGGCGGTGGGAGGTAGGCCAACAAAGTTTCAGCATTTCAGGCATGCATCTACGTAGTGGGACTGGAGAGAGGTAATGAGTTGGTACCCCCCTGATGGGGCAACATTCACTGCCGGAGCTATAGCATAACAAGAGCCATGTAGCATTGACACTTGGCCTTGGTGGCATTGGGATCTAGGTGGATCTACTAGTAGTAGGTTGAGTCAGAGATGGGCATGGGATCCAGGTTGTGAGGGATCCAATCATGTTTGGATTACTTGTTGGCATGATGTAGACCAGTGGTTCATATGGGCTCCTGGTATCAGTTTGCAGATGCCTCTACAGTGGACAAGTGCGAATTGCTTGAGGGCAAGCAATCTTGGGGAGGGAGGATTTGTAATGTCCCCATTTTATTTTTCTCCATTGTACAGCCAGGGTAGATTTCTAGGGCAGGAGATGGCTAGGTCATTGGAGCAGGGTTTATGTCATCAGGGGTTTCGAGGGAGTTTTGAGGATTTTTTATGGGATTTGATGGCATTCGCTTGGCATATTTCATAATCCACACAATTTGCCTTTTGTTCCGTCGCATTCTGACAACTTTAAAAAATTAGCATTATTATGGGGCCTAACTTAATTAATTATGCTCGAGGTGGAATTTCGTGTAGATTAATTGATAGAACACCTCAGTGTAACAACTCATTGGATCTAGAATGAGAAGATCTATAGGATGGGATGCTGGGAAGTGACTTCCAGTGGTCGAAGAGAGTATGGTGGCCAATATAGCATTTTCCCACATTAAAAAGATATTTTAATTCAGGGAAATGTGCTCAATGATTAAAATAATAATAAAATAAGAGCTTCTAGAGGGGTCCATCAGATCCATAAAAGGAGGAGGAGGAGGCCATTAGAGGACATCTTGGATTGTTGATATTTTCTATCGGTGAGGTTTGGAGAACCTAGTTCCTAACTTCTCTAGCCCCAGGACAGAAACCCTCGGGTATGCTATTGAGTGTTGGACGAAAACCAAACTCTCTTGAGGAGATTTCACCCAGAAATCTCGCAGTGCTTCAACAGAGTTTGGAGAGGACAAGTTTGCAGTAGTAGGTTGCAACAGTGTTCTCATGGGGCCATGTACATCATTACCAGGGTCATACATCATTTGGTCAGAGATTTTTTTTTTTTTTTTGTTTACTTTTCTGGGTTTTGCTCCGCTTGCTTGGCAAGCCCAGGTTCCACTATTCCTTCCTATTGATGTACTCTCTTCAATGGATTAATAAAATGGCTCAGTGATTTTTATTGGCGTTTATTTATGCATCAAATTGTTGGTTGTGTGTTTATTTGCATTTTTGGTATCTACTGTCAAATTTTCCATCAGGGATATTACACATGATGTTAGCCATATCAAAATCATGAAAGTATTTCATCTTTATATCATATACCCAAACTCAATTACAAACAAGAGATATATAATCTTCAACATCTTGCTAGGGACTTCATACACCCTAGACTACTTCATAACAACATTTATTCCATCTAGGGTTTCAATGTGTCTTCCAAAGATATGACATACCTTACTACAACATATAGCAAACCTAGAAACAATTCAAACACATATAGATCTATAAAGTATCTAACAACCTTTCAAGATACATATGTTAGGCTTCTCACTAGGGATTCATATAAATCCTAGATTTCATACAAACAATTCAATCAAGGTTAATCATAGCTTAGTCATTAAGCTGACCAACTTCTACTAGGGTTAGTTCCAAACCCGTAGATTTTCAATCAACCATCAATTAGTCACTAACATGACCAACTACTACTAGGGTTAGTTTGTAAACTCTAGATTTCCCGAGCAATCATCAAACTCAACCAAAACTTCAAATTTCAACAAATCTCTCAAGTTATCATATACTTAACATTCATCAGAGATTTCTACTTCAACTAAGGTTCAACTCCAAAACCCTAGAATTCACAAATTTACCAAACTTTATGCAAATCTCAAATCATCATATTCTAGAGATTTTACTTTGACTAAGGTTTAATTCCAAGACCTTAGAATTACATTTTCACAATCTCAACAAATATTACATATATAGATCTTAGATTGTTCATTTTGCACTAGACAATGTCACTACTAGGATTTAATTGCTAAACCCTAGATTTTCAGATATCATCATCCTAGAATCTTAGGCAAGGACTTCCGTTAAATCCTAAAACTCATGAACAGATATCTAGGAACACATAACCATACATAAGCATATCATATGTCCAACAACATTAATACATCCTAACCTAAACCAACCTAGGATTTCAACCAAAAGGACATATCTATATATGTCTAGATTTCATCATCATGCAAATACATTTCATATCATGTGTTTTTCAAACCCAACTTCACAACGATATCAAATAAGATTTAGACACACAATCATTTTGATTACACCAGGGTTTGATCACACAAACACACACGTACCAAAGAAAACAATTTTAAGACAATGTAAGGGTCTTGCTCACACATTCCACCAAACCCTAATGAACTAGGGTTCCAATGTAGAATCACACATTCCACCAAACCCCAAAGAACTAGGTTTCTAATGTAGAATCACACATTCCACCAAACCCTAATAAGTTAGGGTTCCAATAGCATACCAAACATTACCAAAACTTCAAAGTTCAAGATTTGAAACCTCATCATTCAACCCTAACAAGTTAGCATTTCCTGATCATACCAAAATCCCAAACATGACTTCATCAATAAGACTTCAACTAGCATTTCACAATATCCCTAAGCAACTTAGGATTTCAGACATTCACATTAGCATACCCTTCAGTTAGGGTTTTCCAAAACCTGTCTAGGGTTCTATATAGTCAATCAAGAATATGAGTGGGGTGGATAGATTTATCAAGAGATGAATCACCCAAACAAGAATTACTAAGATTCAATATAGCTAGTCATAACAAAGTTAGTAATAGATCATTAAATGAATAATCCTTTCAATTAATGTATTCAAAGCATACCTTTGAATCTTGACTAACCTTGTCTTGAGAGATCCTCCTTCTATCAAATGTTTTCCTGATCAAAACAACAGAGGGAGAAAGGTGATTAGTATTTAATATAATCAAAACTAAATGAGTACATGAACCCAAAACTGAAAAGACATGAGATACTTATCTTTGAGAGTTGTTGGGAGCTCCCTCCAAAGCTTGAGGGAAACCTACAAACTTAAAGCAATACAAAAATGTCTTTTCCAAAGATATGTTAAAAACCTATAAATTCTAAACATATAAAACATGTTATGTAAAGCAAATGACTTAATAGTGTAAGTTCCTAATGCCAGATTCTTCAGCCTTGACTTTCTTTGAGTCTCCTTCTTTAGCAAAGTTGGCTTGATCTCTTCCTCTCTTCTTATTCCTTGGATTGTCAGGACAATCACTCTTGTAGTGACCTTTCTTACGACATTGATAACACTCTATCTTAGACATGTCAACTTTCTTCCTTGATCCCTTCGATCTCTTTCCTTTATGATGAGCAACATAAGCATTTGATACTCCTTTAGGATTGGCAATCCTTGAGATCCTTAATTCTTCTTGACTACATACGGTCCATAATTCTAAAAAGGTGGGAACTACCTTCCAACTGTTGAGACCTGAAGCAAATGCACCCCAAGAGGGTGGCAATCCTAATATAGCAGTGATCACCAATTCTTTGTTCGGAACAATCTCATCGATGGCCAAAAGATCATCCCTGAGTCTAGCTATCTTCACAAAGAAGGTTGCCACAGTATCTTCTTTAGTCATTTTCGTATTCCTCAGCTCCTTCTTCAAACTTGTTACTTGACCAATGTTCTTAATAGTGAACAACTTCGACAAGGCTTCATACATCTCCTGTGTTGAAGAATATAGGGCAAAGAGGTATAGTAGGATTCTTCTAGACTTGATAACAATCTGTGAAGCTCTTTTACAATTTATTTTGTTAGCTTAATCTTATTCTCTTCTTAATAATAATAATAATAATAATATCCATTTTTAAGGTCACAGCCAAGCCAGACACCAAATTAGTGTATGAGACCCCCTTGTTTGTGGGACAAGGGACCCACCTTCGCGCAGCGATTTGACTGCTAAGTCTACGAAGGCATACATACTCTACCCCCCTCTGGTTTTGAACCTGTGACCTCTTAGGAGGAAACACATGCTCTTAACCATTAGGCCCACTCAAGCTGTATTAATAATATCCATTTTTAAGGTCACAGCCAAGCCAGACACCAAATTGGTGTATGAGACCCCCTTGTTTGTGGGACAAGGGACCCACCTCCGCGCAGCGATTTGACTGCTAAGTCTACGAAGGCATACATACTCTACCCCCCTCTGGTTTTGAACCTGTGACCTCTTAGGAGGAAACACATGCATGTGTGTTTACTTCATCAAACTGCTACC
Organism: Pinus taeda; assembly: GCA_000404065.3. Lineage (NCBI taxonomy): Eukaryota > Viridiplantae > Streptophyta > Pinopsida > Pinales > Pinaceae > Pinus > Pinus taeda. The sequence goes on along the minus strand of APFE031669534.1, from coordinate 18,812 downwards.
AAATGTTGAAGAATCTAGGGCATAATAATTAATGAAATTCTTCTTGGCATGATAACTATTTGTGAGGTATTTTATCTTTAGCTTATTAGCACAATCTTTTACTTGATATCATTAGTGTGTATTTCTTACTTCATCAAATGGCTACCAAAACCAAGAGATAAGAACACAAGATGTTGGCATTATGCTAGGGTCAAAACCTCTCCCTCCTGGAGAGGAAAACCCGCACAAAATTCTTCTTATAGAGATTCCAATTGATGAAAACCAAGACCATGACCCTTGACCTATAATGCGACTCCAAGATCAAGACACCAATCCTCTTCTTCGTCATTACTGAGTTCATCATCGCTGCACCACTGAGATCTTCCTTGTCGCTGTCATCACTGAGAACATTATTGTGCCTCTATTGAGATACTCATTATGACAATGAGATCATTGCTTCTACACCATTACTTCATCTTCACATAGACCATTGTTGCATCGTCTCAACTGCACCATCATTATTGTGTCATCTCGCTGCACTACTACAGAGATATTTTGAGATCGTGGTTGTGACTATACTTAGATCATGGCTATGTCTTGATGATATGCCGAGACTGTATGTTCCTCTCCATCGTAGATACACCAAGACTACGAGATCAAGACTGTGATTGTGTATATATATAAGCTGAGACAGAGTATGATTGATGTTCTTCGTATGCATGCTGAGACTGTAACTTCTGAGATAGTAGTCACTGAAATCGAGAACAGACCGTGGACATGAGACTGTTATATTTCACTGTGATCATCACTGAATAAAATAGAGGTATCCGAAGTCCTTTTTCCCATAAAAAATCATAGAGAAACCCGAGATTACGTGTCACTGTGCTTGCCCGAGATTTCAGAGATCTTATACGAAGATGTCACTGTGCGTATCACCAAGATCCTATACCTTACTATGCCATCGAAGTTTCAAAGTGATCTGAAGTTATGTCCTCCTGTGATTACTCCAACTGCGTATTTATAGGTGTTAGTCCATGTATGCAAGCCGACGTGAACTTAGTGAACCGTTGCGTCCTTTTATTGAGTCGACGTGTCATCTATATATACTTTGAAGTCGACTTGACTGTCTTTCACATCGTTTTGCTGGCAATATTCTTCTTTGGAGGATGGTGCTTGTCTTGGAGGGCTACTTGACACTAGGTTGACCCATATTCATGCTCAAGATGAGCTCTTTAACATGACTTTGATTCTTTGACTTTCCTAGACATATGGAATGAGCAAGAAACTCATTCTTATAATTTACAAAAATAATATTTCTTTTTCTTGACAAGTACAAAGATCAAAATTACATTTGTAAATACCGAACCTCGTTACACTTTCTTCAACGCCAAAAACATAAGAACACGAACACAAGATGTTGGCTCTATGCCAGGACAAAGCCTCTCTTTCTTAGAGGAAAACCCTTTCGTAAATTTTTCTTATTGAAGCTTCTTATTGATCAATGCCAAACCCTAGACCCTTGACAAGAATATCCTCCAAGCACAAGTCAAGTTCTTCCTTCTTCCTGCATTTTGTTTCCCGACACTTTGTCCTTCTTCTTCTGGCACTTTGTTCCCCGACATTTCGTCCTTCTTCTTCCTTCTTCGATTGGAGATAGACCTTGTTTATGTGAGCTCTAGAAGAGATACTTATCTTTTATAATTAGTGAGATCCTTCACCTATGGATACATCTTCCTTCTCTTGACCAACCGAGTTTCTTCTTGATGTGTAGTTGTAGGCTTGATGTGACAACACAACAACCCTAGTTTCTTGCACGTGTGGGTGGTTTCCTTGAATATTAGGCTCCTTTGACCTTTGCTTGGGAGAGCCTCTCCTTCGCTTGAGTAGAAGGCCTTATAGGCCTAACTTTCTAGCCCAAACGATAAGATATGTATGACTGTGATCTTTCTGTTGATGTAACCGCACACTGACCTCTATTTCTCGCACGGGTGATTGTTTTTCACTATAAAAACAGTCCCTTCAACTTCGGTTTAGACTTCTCCTTCTTCGCTGCACTAAAGGCTCCTTAAACTCGACTTTTCTTCACCTTTTCTCGGCTGTCTTTCTTCGCTGATTTAAGAGGTGTGTTAGCTTGTCGTTGGAGGAGTGGACAACCTCTATATATAGAGGACTGTCCCTCCTTTAAGCCGACTTGAGGACAGTAGGCCGACTTTATTTTTCTTCTTCGTTTTTGCTCCTTTGAAGATGTCGTTGCATGGAGAAGACTTGTCTTTGCTTGGAGGGACTTGTCTTTGCTTGCGTGTACAAATATATACATGGTGTAACATGCCTTAAGTGTCTTCAACATTTTCTTTTGACTCTTTGACTCACCTATAGCACTTAGACATGTGCTAGACCTATTTCAATGAGCAAGAAACTCATTGATAAATATAACAAAAATAATATTTCTTTTCTTGAATAAATACAAATATCAAAAGTACATTTATGAAGACCGAACCTAGTTACACTTTCTTCAACACTCCCTCTTAACTAGGGAGGTATTCATAAATCATTACAAGGTGTTCGACTATTTTTCAATCTTGAAGAATTCACAGAAGAGAAACCAGATTTGCAATCCATCTGTTATAACATCGTAGTAACCAACATTGTTCATAGCAAGGCCTTGAATAATAGCTCGATCTCTCATAAGATCAACACACAATGTTGGCAGACCAATGACTTATAGACACCTTAGTCATTGTCTCTCAAGGTACATATCCACCCGGGTGTTCATTGAGTATGACCTTCTAGGACTATTCTTGTCTTGGGTTCCCTACCCTCAAAGAATATCAGTCCTCTTGCCTACTCTTGTCTTGGATGCCCTACACATCCTCAAAGAGTATCGAATGCCAGAGGATTATCCAATCCTCCCATTCTTTCTTTCCAATCGAAGACAAGAATGTTGTGTCTGTCTCTTGCTCTTAATTGAGGAAGACATGCCCAAGTTTCCTTTGACAAGGAACTTGCCCAAGCTCCTTTGTAGTTGGGAACTTGTTAGAACTCCCTCTTAACTAGGAACTTTTCCATTCATCAACAACTTCTTTTTCATGGGTCCTTCAACTGCTTGATCTCCTTTCCTTCGATGTCATGAAGTCTTTGTTTGAACTTCTTCTTGGTAGGGCACTGACCAGCGATCACTTTCCTTCCTGTTTTTTCGTGTCATTGATCCCTTCGTGGAAAGTGGCATTCTTGATATATATTAGGTCCTTTTGTCATTTGGCTACTCCTTTGTCATCTTGTTTATGCTTCAAAATACTTATGACATGGATGCTTAGTTGTACTTGCTTGTTCCCATACTTTGATTTAGTAGCGCTTCATGACTTCATGCTAATATTGCTTCAACATTAAATAGTGCTTTTGTTGGATGGCTCTTCATCATGACATCTTTGTAGAGTTGAATCAGTTACCTGCATCTTAAGATATCGAAGGCCTTCATGGGTGTCAAGGGTCCTTTGATCTTTTACCTTCCTTTGTTAGAGTTGTCGTGCCTTCTTTCGAGAGATGTCTTATACTGGATCTTTGTCAGATAATGATTCTTCGTGTCCATGGTGTTCTTACATGCTTGATCTCTTTCTTCAATTGCTTCTTCTTGGATTATTTAGTGAACAACCTCATACTCCTTATGGGAGCACTTCTTCTTTACCTGCTTCTTGGATTAGTCAATAACCTTATACTCCTTATGGGAGTATTTCTTCTTGTTGACCTTCATTACATTGTAGTACATGCTTTCGAGCATGTCTCTGGTGAAAGAGATCCTTTTATGCTTGATCAAGTTTTAGAACATTTCCTATGATTCGATAATACATATGATGACATGACTTAAACTTTGATGCGTACATACCTCATCTTGATTCTGCTTTGATCATCTCAGCTTCATTTGATCGCTCTTCTTGATTGGTGTAGCCTTCCTTGCTCTATCTTTTCTTGCCTGCATATCATCCTTCTTTGAGTCCCATGAATGGAACTCCCAATGAGACATCTACTCTTATTTATGAACCTTCTTTTGAAGATCTTGTCAGAGGATCTTGAAGACCCTCATCCTGCAAATGTTTCTTCCTTTTAATGATGGATGTCTTCTAAGATTTTAATCATGATCAATTATTCTTTCATTGTGGGTGAGGTCCTATAATAGGTATGTTCTTTCTACATGAAAATCTTGAGCTATATCTACACCATGCTCCTATATTCTAGAAGATGCTACATAACCATGCATTCTATCCTATCTCTATATGCTCCTATGCCACTCAAAACTTTGAAGGAAGACTTAAGTAAAGAGGTTGACTTAGTCATAGTAGAGATCTTGAGGATCTTCCTTCTTTTGCTGCTTGTATTCTTCTTTCACTTCCTGAGTTATGTGAGCTTCTTCTCTTTTTCTCTTGTTGTTGTTGTCCTTCTTAAGTTTGGGACAATCCCTTTTGTAGTGTCCATATTCTTGACATCCAAAGCATTGGACATTGGACATATCTCTATTGCTTGTTCTTCGTGGACCAAATTTGCCAAATTTTCCCTTTCTCTTGGCCATGGTAGCAAATGTTTGCTCCTTTGATCCCACATCATCCTTGGCTTTGAGTCTAGTGTCCTCTATCTTGCATAGAGACCATAGTTCACTTAGTGGGGTAGCTTCTTTCTTGGCATATATTCTTGGTGTGAAGTTGGCCCAGTCCTCAGGTAGAGCATTGAGTACTACCGTTGTCATTTCTTTGTCAGACATGACTTCTCCTAGTTCTTGAATTTGATCTCTCATCTCAGAGATCTTCATAAAGTAGGGAGCTATTCCTTCCTTTGATATCTTCATCTTGTACAACTCATTACGTAGTGATATCACTTCTCCAGCTGTGCTTATCAAGAATATCTCTATTAGTTTATCATAGATTTCTTAAACTTCTTATTCTGGTCTTGGAAGTCTTCTTCTCGACATCACTTGGCTTTAGGTCCACAACTGGCTAAGATCATGCTTTGATACCACTGTAATATAACAAAAGCTAAAATATGCAAAATTTCTTCAACAAAATTTATATTTTTTTTGATGAACTTTAACAAATAATCAGTGAACATTACTTTCGTCAAAAGCTTGGCACACACGGTAGAAAATACTTCAGCAAGAAGAAATAGAGAGGCAAATCATCAACTTTATTATTTCACTTGGAAACTTTTACAATGCAAGATTAATGAATGTGGAGTTCCACTTTAGCAATAAGTTAGACCAACTCTGCTTGCTGGAGTGCTGTCATAAATCTCAGAAATATCTTAGCCTCTTGATGATGGTTCCCCTTCAACAATTCGGTCAATTAGTCCACTGTAATGTCCCAAATGGGATATTTTGCAGAGAACTAATTCAACCAAAATTTCTCCATAAAATTACCATTAAATTTACAAAAGATTTCCATGTAAAATAGAACAAGAGAATGCATGCAATTCAATCAGACGATGAGCAGAAATAATCTCAACTTTTATTATAATATATAAACTAGGGTTATACATGCTGAAATAACAGAATAACTAATATAGATGAGATAGAACTGGCCTCAAGGATCTGCTCCAATGTTGCACAAACCCTCCACCAAAACTAAACTAAACTACCACTGCTAAGCTCTCCTGTGAATTCTGGATGAATTCACCAAGGGGAGATGGGTACTCGCCCAACCTCACTAAATCACCCGAGGGTTTTCGTCTTGGGGCTACCAAGGAAGCAGAGAACCGGGTTCCAGCCTCTCATACAAGGAAAAATATCAAATCCAAGATGTCCTCAAATGGTCTCCTCCTCTTCTTTTTATAGATCTGATGGACCCCTCTAGAAGCCTTTACTTTATTATTTTTATTATTTTAATCACTAGTACCTTTTCCCTTCTCTTATTTTAATTAAAATGCCTTTGTAATTTGGGAAAATGGTAAATCAACCACCGTTCCTCCTCAGGCCACCAAAAGCCCCTTCCCACCATCTCATCTTGTAAATCATCTCGTTCCGGTTCGAATGAGCTATTACACTAAGGTGTTCTGTCCAGTTTTCCTCCAGTAATGCTGCCTTAAGTGTAATTAATTGAGTTAGGCTCCATAATAACCATGTTTTCCAAAAATTGTTGGGATGCAACAATACAAAAGGCAAGTTGTGCGGATGATGGAATATGCCAAGTGAATGCCATTAAATCCCAAAGAAACTCCTCAAAACTCCATAAATCCCCCCGTGAAGCTCCTGGGTCCGCTGATGGAATAGACTTGCTCCTTTGACTTAGTTGCCTCCAACCATGGAAATCCATCCCGACCACGCCATAAGGGAAACCAGAAAAGGGAACATGATAACCTTCCTTACCGCCAACCTCTTTTTCACTCACTGTTCATTTAAGCTTCTTGAAATTCTTAAGTTTCTTGAGTGAATTTGGAGAGATATTTGCAGGGTTGTTTTGAGGAAATTATTGGGCAGATTTGGAGAGCTGGTTGAAGGGTAGAGTTGGAGAGCTTTTGGGCTAAGTTTCTTAGGGAGAGTTGGAGCTATTGCAAGGGTTTTTTTGCAAAGATTTTGCACTGTTTTTGGAGGTGATTGAAGGGGTTGTCAGAGAGCTGTTTTTTTCTGCTTTTTGGAGTTGCTCTTCTCAACATTTGGAAGGCTTCTCAAGGTATGCTAAGACATCTAGTATTCCTCTAATTTTCTTTAAAAATTGTCGCTTTTACTAGAAATTAAGAAATCATAGGGTTTGCATGTAGATTTTTATTTGTAGCTGTAAAGTTGCCATAGCCCCTTAAAAAAAATGATTAAGTATTGGGTTCATTACCATTTGGATGAAGGGATACAAGTATGCAACTAATGTGGGAAGAAAGTTAAAGGTGGGGGGATCCATAGGAGGATTAAACAACACTTAGGACAGTGGCAAGTTCAAGTAAAACCTTGTAAAAAGCTCTCTGATGAGCTCAAAAAAGAGATGCTATATCTGATTGAAGCCTACCTAGCAGAGAAGGGCAAGATTGGTAGAATTAAAAAAGACATAGGCAGAGGTCAAATGATGATACACTTTTTAGTGACATTGATCTTGAAGGAAAAATGCCTAGTTTTGAAGAATTCTCCAATTTTCCTCTTAGAATTGGAGATGAACATGCTTCTGACCCTAGTTCGTCTAGTTTGAAGTTGAAGAGGGTATGCAAAGGGATTGGCTCTTTCTTTGTACCCACACCACCCGTGGGGCCCAACCCATCATTGATGCCAAACGAAAGAAGATAGAGGAGGCTGCATGGGAATTGATTGCTAGATGGTGGAATGATGTAGACATACCTTTCAATGCCACTAATTTTGCATATTATCAATGCATGATTGATGTCATAACTTCATGTGGTCCAAGATTCAAAAGCCCTAGCTTTCATGATATATGGGGGGCACTTTTAAAAAATGAGGTCCAAAGAATAGATGAGTATCTTGAAGAGTTCAAGCAATCATGGAGCAAATCAAGGTGCACAATTATCTCTGATGGATGGAATGATGGCAAATCTCGCACCATTTTAAATTTCTTAATAGCTTGCCCAGAACATACCATGTTTCTCAGATCTGTGAATGTATTTGTTCAGGTGAAAGATGCACATTTATTATTTCATCATTTGGATGAAGTGGTTGTGAAAGTAGGGGTGGAGAATGTTGTATATGTGATCATAGACAATGCCTCCAACTATGTTATAGCTAGGATGTTGGGGGAAAACCACCCCACCATTTGGTCTACTCCATATGTAGCCCATTGTTTGGACCTCATGCTTGATGATATTGGTAGAATTGAGTGGGTGGGGAAGTGTGTGGAAGAAGCAAAATCCATAACTAGGTACATCTACAACCACTCATGGGTTTTGAACCTTATGGCGAAACACATTGGGGTAAAGAGTGTTGAAATTTGTAGCTATGGTCAGTCTTCATAATTTATATTTTATCCCATGTATTGTAAAAATAATTTGTAAGACATGTTCTTCATGTCATTTTGATTATTGAGCCCTTGAAAGAATTTATATAAGACATGTTCTTCATGTCGGATTTAAAAGAGAAAATTTTGAAATTTAAATTTTGAATTTTTGGCTCCAAAATAGTCAAGTCGGCCCTCCCTCAAGTCAAGTCAGCGTAGTGAAGAGACACACCCATTCTGGATAGGCATAACACTATATAAATGCATTCGACCTCCTCCACAAAGGCGCCATTCGACATCACACAAGAAAGACAATTTCTGGGCATCCAAGCGAAGGATAAGAAGATCAAGAAGGATGAAAAGAAGGGCAAAGATTATATATCTCTCTCTCTCTAACTTGCATCTCTCTCTCCTAGCTCGCATGTGTGTTTCTGGGCAGACTTGGAGGTCGAATTCTGGCTCTCTAGACAACTTCTGGGAGGCTGATTTTCAGCCTAGGGTAGATCAGATTAAGCCAAGTTGCAGGGCACATTGGAGGCTTGACTTCAGGGATGTTGAATAGGTTTTGTTGGAAAATCAAAAAGGCAGTAAAAATTTTCTTGATCTTGATAATTACTTTTGATGTTTCTTATTATTACGATTATCTTCTTTCTTTAGTTCATCAAGCAATTACCAAAAGCAACAACACATAAAAAATGGACACAAGATGGAGGCACATGCCAGGGAAAAACCCCCCTCGAGGGGAAAACCTAATTAAAGTAATTCTTCCTTTCAATAGTTTTTTTTGAGACGCTTCACCCTAGACCAAGACCAGACCTTTCCTCCATAACAAGTCAGCCTCCAGAAGTTTGATCTCTTCCCAACAACTTCGACTTTGCAGCAACTAATAGCTTCTGGCAACAATCCAACTTGGAAGACTTCGATCTCCCAATCCAGAGCATGAAATAGAGAGAAACCACCACCAAAATTTCAATTGTTCTTGTCTCCTTAGACTCACCCAAACTCGCATTCACTTCGACTTCCTAGCAACAAAATTTCCCTACAACAAGAGATTTTCGCACTTTTGCCTAGAAAAGAGAATTCGAACTTGATGAGAAGTGATGCTCCAAATGAATTCGATGTCCTTCCTTTTATAGGCTTCTTGTGGGGTCGAATAGGGTCTTAGGCCGACATGGTGTGGAGGTTCCATAATTCATATTTGGTTTAATACTAAACCTTTTTACATGATTCAAAAGCCCAATAAGGGTCTCTTTAAATGTACGATAATTCTATAGACTCAGAATAAATCCTAGAAGTCCTCAATGGGGACTTTGACCTAAAACATGGTGACCCAAGCATGAAACCAATGCCTTAATAAGTCACAACAATAATAATAATAAGTCTTTTCTTTATTTTTTTGACAAGTACATTACATAATGACTCAAGTACATTATTGAAGTCCAAACATAGTTACATTTTCCAACACTCCCTCTTAACTAGGGAGGTACTCATAATGTACATATACAATGGAAGATCTTAAACTATATGAACCATGAAGAACTTTAGGCACCACAATGCCATGGACTAGATTCCCGACGAGGGTAATCGATCCAAATAGTTACTCAATAGTTTAGGCACCACAATGCCATGGACTAGATTACTGACCAAGGCAATCTATCCAGGTGGGACTAAGATGGACTCAAGCTTTTAGCGCCTCTAGGTACCATCAAGATTACTTGCTAACCACCAACCCAAAAAATTCAGGTCTGTATCCAAAACAGAGCTCAATAATCAACACCACCTTTTCAACTTCGGGATTCAGACATGAACACAAAGTGTTAGCCAGATGTCTTCCCAGGCAGTGCCTCACTCGCAAAGTCTCAACACCCCTTGATCCAACAGATCAAGAATGACCAATCTCTCCCAATCAAACTGATTGGTAACCGACATGCTATCAAATCCTTTGAGAGATTCACTTGTACAAACACAACCCTAATTAGTAATATACTTTCGCATGTACATATTCAAATACGAACGTCCAGGGTCTTTACAGACAACAAAGGTTGCTACTCATCTTTCCATAGTAGGACTATCAACCGAATATTTTATGGAAGATTCCTCAATCATATGTTTTTCCATCCTATTTCTCATGCAGCCACATATCCTCTGAAATTCGTTCTTCAATTCATACCAAGCTATGCCCTCCCTCTCAACTGTGAAACACCTTTTTATCCGGACTCTCTCTTACAGAGATCTCTTCTATTCATGCTTCCTCCGGGGGATCAACTTCTTCTTTTTGACATTGGAGAATCTATCGTGGCTTCCAACCATTTCATCCGAGTTATCATCATCCCCATCATGCTTATCACATTAGTGAGCATCTTCACCAAGTTGAAGATTGTGTATTTGCACAACTTCAATAGCAAGTACAACCAAATCTATAGAAGCATGATGTAATGGTCCATTTTTATTTTTCTCCATAGTACAGCCAGGGTGGATTTCCAGGGCAGGAAATGGTCAGGTCATTGGAGCAGGTTTATGTCATCAGGGGTTCTGAGGGAGTTTTGAGGAGTTTTTATTGGATCTGATGGCATTCGCTTGACATATTTCATCATCCGCACAATTTGCTTTTCATTCTGTCACATTTCGACAATTTTAAAAAATTAGCATTGTTATGGGGCCCAACTTAATTAATTATGCTCGAGGTCACTTTCCAGGGGGGATTAATTGATAGAAGACCTTAGTGTAATAGCTCATTGGAACCAAAACAAGAAGATCTACAGGATGGGATGCTAAGAAGTGACTTCCAGTGGTCGGAGAGAGTATGGCGTCCAATTTACCATTTTCCCACATTAAAAAGATATTATAATTGAGGGAAATGTGCTTAATGATTAAAATAATAATATAATAAGAGCTTCTAGAGGGGTCCATCAGATCTATACTTGACAGAAATTGTGTCAAGCACTTCGCCTTGAGGACTATAGCGATCCCAGTTGACCCAACTGATAACGACAAGTACGAGGAGGCAATGGCAAGGGCCAAGAGCATCATCCTTGATGGGGACAAGGACCATGTAGTACCACACATTGCCAAGAAGGAAACAAAAAATGATATGTGGGAGGCCCTAAAGAAATTGTACCAGCATACTTTTGTGCAGAGAAGGATGTTACTAGAAAATTAGATGAAGTCATATCAGATGAAGAAGGGAGAACCGATGTGGGCAGCTCTTCGCCAAGAAGAGATCAGACGACAGACCAAGGTGGGAAGTAGCGGTAAGGGTATCAGAGTCAAAAACGAGGAGGAGGAAGATGTTGCCCTAGCATTTGAGGGAAAGCAAGAAAAACAGAAGAAGAAGGATGTCTCCAAGATCAACTGCTTCCACTGTGGGGAGCTGGGTCATTATGCGATCTAGTGTCCAAGGAAGAAGAGTAAGGGAGAGTCTTTTGAGACTAAGGCAGCGCCAACAAGGGCAGAGAAGGAAGTGGAGACAGAAGATGATTGTGCCATGAGTGCACACGCACTACTTGAGCAAAAGTGGGGAGACACCGAGCTGTTGTCAGATGGACTATAGGTGATGGGAGGCAGGATCCTTGAGGTACCCAACCTCTTGCATTAGACCTTGCTACGGGAGCCCCGATGAGGAATAGCAGGACTGACGGATGTGGATGGAGCAGCAGAAAGAGCTACAATGCAGGATTCGTAGGACAACGTGAGGCTCACAAGCTGCAGCAGTGCGAGAGGCACGAGAGTGTTGCACTAGTTTAGGATGGCACAGAGAGGTGTGCAACAGTGTGAGATGTAGGGAGTTGTTGCAACAGCGCAGAGGTCATAGAGGGAGCACTTGTCAGCGACATAGGGAGCTTCAGCATCAGGAGGGTCTCTAGTCCAACATAGAGGTCAGAATTGGGAGATCAGTTACTTACTTCTCAGTAACTGAGTTGCAGTGTAGCAGTGGGCAACACAATGCAATATGATGAGAGGAGATGCAGTGAAGATGCAACAGTGGTAGTGGCAGAGCCATGGGCAGCAACACGGATGCAGAGGGAGTCGTAGTACGGATGCAGTAGTAGCAGTGGTAGAGCCATGGGGAGTAGTACAGGATGCAGTATTGCAGAGGATGATGGGCAGCAAGCCTAGCATCAGCACAGGGACCGATGCTGGATGATCAAGGTGATACTCAATTAGGAGTATTAATAGAGCACACTCCTCGCCAAGAGGGAGTGTTGATTTGGGGTAGCATCAGATGTGCTTTAGCCATGAAATTTGGTGGAGAGGTTGGGGCATATGAGATCTGGAATACCCAGAAAGGGTTTGGGCAGATTCTTAACAGTTTGGGAGATATTAAAATAATTAATATTTTTAATGGAGTCCCTAAGTCTAAACTTAGGGAAATTAAAATATTAATGTGAATTAATATAAAACTGTGTTAGAATGGTCCAAAATTCATGGATCAAGCCAGATTTAATCTTAGCCATTGATTAGGGACTTAAGCTCGGTCGTTGATATGCCAACGAGAAGATTATAAGAAGGGGCTTGAGGGTCACTTGGAGACTACACCAGATGATCAATCATTCTATTCTCTAGAGAGGGGTTTGCTAGGAGAGATAGAATCAATGATCGAAGTTGCAACTGAGGGGCAGTGAGTACAAAGAGACAAAGAGGTAGAGATAGTGCCAAGAGATCAGTTCAGGAGCTAGAGAGAGTGACGTAGAACCAGCTGTGCCACACAGAGGCAGCCAAGAGCTGTGCAGTGCTTTAGAGAGGCCATTGTTGCTGATGCAGAGGGCCAGAAGGCTGACGCAGGGCCAACGCTGGGTAGAGATAGGCTAACACAGTCCAGAAAGGCAGATGCTAGGGTTGTTGGGGCAGTTTGGACCTAAGGATCTACCGAAGGGTTTATCCAGGGTTTCATCTGAGACATTTGTCTGAGACTGGGAGGTACTATTGCCAAGGGAATTCTCTGTTGGGTAAGTTGGATTTGGCACCCATATTGTGTTCTGAAACTGCTTAAAAAGAAAACCCTCAGATAGCTGCTCTAGTTTTCTCGCATTGGGTTTTTCCAGGGACATTGGTCCCAAAATAACGGTGTCATTTTGTGTGCTTGTTTTTGTTTCCTTCAGTTGATGATATGTAATATGTTAAGCATGCACTAGTGTTTATTTTCAGTATTTACATTATAAATAGCTTGTTAAGTAATGAAACAAGTAGGTAGGAATAAATTAGTAAAGTGCATGCAGGGTTTCTAACTGGTAGACTTAGAAACTTCAACAATTTGTTTACTTCATCAAATTGCTACCAAAAACATAAGAACGAGAACACATGGTGTTGACTCTCTTCCAGGGCAAAACCTCTCTCTCTTAGAGAGGAAAACCCTTTCCTAAATTTCTTTTATTGAAGCTTCTTATTGATCAATGCCAAACCCTAGACCCTTGACAAGAATATCCCCCAAGCACATGTCAAGTCCTTCTTCCGGCACTTTGTTTCCCGACACTTCGTCCTCCTTCCGGCACTTCGTTCCCCGACACTTCGTCCTCCTTCTTCCTTCTTCGATTGGAGATAGACCTTGTTTATGCGAGCTCTAGAAGAGATACTTATCTTTTATACTTAGTGAGATCCTTCACCTATGGATACACCTTCCTTCTCTTGACGAACCGAGTTTCTTCTTGATGTGTAGTTGTAGGATTGATGTGACAGCAGAACAACCCTAGTTTCTTGCACATGTGGGTGGTTTCCTTGAATATTAGGCTCCTTTGACCTTTGCTTGGGAAAGCCTCTCCTTCGCTCGAGTAGGAGGCCTTATAGGCCTAACTTTCTAGCCCAAACTATAAGATATATATAGCCGTGATCTTGCTGTTGATGTAACCGTAGACTGTCCTCTATTTCTCGCACATGTCACTGTTTTTCACCTAAAACCATTCCCTTCAACTTCGGTTAAGACTTCTCCTTCTTCGCTGCACTAGAGGCTCCTTAAACTCAACTTTTTTTCACCTTTTCTCGGCTATCTTTCTTCGCTGATTTTAGAGGTGTGTTAGCTTGTCGTTGGAGGAGCAGACAACCGATATATATATAT
>APFE031669530.1:3334-40481 GCA_000404065.3 Pinus taeda | reverse complement strand
ACTATGTAAAAATTCAAAGACTCTTCAATTTACACATTAATTAGAAATTTATTTTGCAAATTAATTAGAAATGTCATATTTAGATTTAAGTCATTTCATGTTATAAAGATTTGAAATTTCTATCTTTGTGAAATCAAGATACCAAATTAAGAAAAGCACCATATGATCTTGAATAGTTAGGTAACTTAAATTTATTTACATAAATAATTTCTCAAATAAATATTTTATATACTTTATATAAATACAAAAATAAATGTATTAACCAAAATACTTCTAAATTTTAACACATATTATTTTAAAATGTTAATTTTTTTTTTTAATAAATTGGTCAATGCAAGTCATTCAAACAAATTTGTAAATACCTTTTTCTTATTTTGAAAACAAATTCACAAATTCATAGCTGCGATGAATAGGATTGTCTGCTAAAATAGAATTCACTGTGCCCCTTCTTTATTTGTTAAATAAATTTCAAAACTTTTAAACTTAATGCTCTCCTACATGGTTGCCATCTTCATCATCCATTCAGATACCTCTCTTCACACTTGCACAGTCCGTATTCTTTGTGGTTGCAGTCACTTTCAAAGTTTGGGCTTGAAAAGAATTGCAACACTCAAAAATTATCTTTGAGTTTGAGAAATGATGGAGACGAATAGTTTCTTTACAAATACATTCAATTTTATTTTTTTTTGCTTTTGCCAAATATACAACAGGTGCTCCAATTAATATTAATAATAGATCACGCACTTCCCGATATTCTCCTTATGAGTTGATTAGTCAATTTTCAAGCAACTCCTTATGAGTTGATTTGTCAATTCTCATTATTGCTTGAGTTTGTGTTGATTAGCTGGTGTATAGAATGATTTGACATTTTTATTAAATTAATTGTAGAGTTGATATATAGAATGAAGGGACACCAGTACTTTTATTATGAACTGTACTGTAATTATTGTTTATAGAATGATTTGACATTTTTATTAAATTAATTGTAGAGTTGATATATAGAATGAAGGGACACCAGTACTTTTATTATGAACTGTACTGTAATTATTGTTTTTTATTAATTACATTGATATAACAAAAGATTCTATGGTACAACAAATTATAGATTTTGTCGAACGATGTAATCATTGAAAATCAGAAGTGAACCAATCAAAATTGAAGCAATTAAAGATATTTAAAAAAATATATAAAAATAAATTAATTTTTTCAAAGAAACATTAAATAGATCATTTAATTTTTAGTATATTAAAAAATTAATGTCAACTGCATCAATTATCTTTTTTAATACATTAATTACTCTGTTGTGGCAAGGAATAATAATAATATAATTATTTTTTAAATATATTTATTTAATATAAATTATTAAAAATTAATATATAGTTATTCATTCCTTCTATTTAATAATCAAATTACAATTAAATTTCTATTAAAAAAAAAGCGATAAGCATGTAAGATTTGTAACCAGGTGTTCTTGTTGTTGACGTAACAAATTTAGTTTTTAAAGAAAAACTGAAACAAGCATGTGAGACATTTAAGCCCATGCTTATGGCTATTCTGGTTATCTTTATTCCACGAAGTGTAATGAGATGCCCTATTCTCTCTATCACATGTTTTAATTTATTATGTCATCATTAGTTACTCTCGCCTTAATGAGCACCTATAAATATAATTTTATAATGTTCTTACCACATACAATTATTAATATACTCTTTTTCTTTATTCTTGCTTATTGTTAATTGCAAACATAGAAATTAGTTGTAGAGTTGGTATATAAAATGAAGTGACACCAGTGCTTTATTGTGAGTTGTACTATAATTTTTGTTTTTTATTAATTATATTGGTACAACAAAATATGTTATGCTACAATGTAATCATTGTAAAAATTAAGGGAACAGTGAACCAATTTCAAAATTGAAAAATAAAAATATATTTAAAATATAAATATATAAATATATATTTCAAAAGTAAAATATTAAATAAAATCATTTAATTTTTGGTAAATTTAAAATTAATGTCAACATCAATATTTTTTTGAATACGTTAATACCTTGCTATGGTAGGTAATAATAATAGGTGATCAATATTTCTAAATTATATAATTACAATTATATTGTTGTATTAATGCAAGGTAGTATATTGTCACTTTTGGATTTTAATAAATATAACAGTGACATGTACTACTGTTCCTGTATTAATTAGCGTGAAAAATAAAACTAGCTATAACTCCTAAAATATTGATTAATATGGCATACAGAATGGAGCTAAAATATTGATTAGTGTGGCATACGACATGTAATTATGTTCCATCGCTCCCATCGGGACTGCATCATTTTCAGCGCAATATTTTTATGTTTTGTGGCACTATATGAGGACAATGCATGGTGTCTCCGGGCACTAAATATAGTTATGAGTGCACAAAATATGAAAATTATCTCGTGAGTTTGTTCCCAAATGTTATAAAAAAATTATTGAAAAATTATTAATGAATTATCCTCGCAAAGCTCCACTGACATTGACCAGAAATGAAGTTCTATCCTCCTGGCATTTTAGATGGTTGAAACCTCTAATGTAAAACTGATTAAGACCTAAAACTCCAACGTAAGACTGAGTAAGAGTCACTGTATCCGAATTAAACGACAAAGCTTCAGGGTTTTTACATCGTTAGACACAGCAATAAGGACGCACATTTTCCGCATTCATTCAGAGGCTACTACAATGTCAAATCATCAAATTTGATAATAATGGAACTCCACCTGGTTTGTGGGGTAGAAACCTAATGCTACTACAATGTCAAATCATCAAATTTGATAATAATGGCACTCCACCTAGTTTGTGGGGTAGAAACCAAAATATTGTGGTAGTAAAACTAGAAATTTGAAGAAATATAGAAGAAATTAAAATGTTAACATAAAAGTGAAATGATGAAAATGTTTTATTTCTTGTTAATTGTAAATATAAAAATTAATTGTAGAGTTGGTATATAGAATGAAGTGACACCAATTATTTATTGTGAGTTGTACTATAATTATTGTTTTTTATTAATTATATTGGTACAACAAAAGATTTGATGGTATAACAAATTACAGATTTTGTGGTATAACGTAATCATTGTAAAATAAGAGGTGAATCAATCAAAATTGAAATAAATATATTTAAAAATATATATATATATATATTATATATTTTTTTTCCAAGAGTAAACATTTAGATAAAATTATTTAATTTTTGATAAATTTAAGGACCTCTTATTTTTCGAGTTTTTTACTTGTCTGCTATTCACCCCATTTCCCACGAGGGTAGCACAAGAATCGAACCCAAGATCTCCAGTTTGATGAGACTTCATTTCCACAGCCATTACCACTTGAGCTACCCCATGTAGACACTATTATTTTAATTATTAATATTTACATTATTGTTATTATTATTTTTGGAACCAACATTATTTTAATATTTTATTATTAGATATTAGGCAGTCACATCATGGTTGTGATTTGTTTTTTCTATTAAAATTATTGGGCAGAACAATAAAAACGCTTTTATGATTTGTGGGGTATTGTTAGTATGCTTTCACATTATCAACCCCAACCACTTGGGACTATGACGTGTCAAAAGCAAAATTCAATGACAGTCAAAGCTAAAGCTACATAGACTTCAACGGACAGAGTTACGGGCTCCACGTATTATCGATCACCCCTACTCACGTCCTGTATGCTTTTTATCATGATGGTGTTCACACTTCTGCTTTGGATTTATTTATTCAGCTCAAAAATAGTTTAGTTTTATTCATTGGGATTTGAGGGTTAAATATAATGTTTAGTGTGAATTATGTTTTTAATTTTTTAAATAGTTAGTTTCTTTGCCGTTTAGTTTTAATATTGAAATTTTGATGTATTGATGATTTCAATGCCATTATTTCATTGCTGCTTAATTTAAATATAATTAAATTAAAATAAAAACAATAATAGAATAAATATTTTATTAATAGTTTATTAAGAACATAGTTTTATTTACATATTTATTATTGAACTTCTAAGTTTCCTATCACATTAGCCTCTAGGTGTCTATTATTTGCCTTTGGTACACTTTATTTGTGTTTGGTAAACTTGGAACTCTCAAAATAAAGTCCTGATTAACTCAATTCTATTACATTTCAAAAAATGTAAGGTATCAATACAACTTTATTTTCCATACACAACTCTAGTATAATTGTTTAACATTAAATATATGTTTTTAAGATTGAATATAATTATATGTTTATTTCTTATATATATATATATATATATATATATATAATATATAATATAGGGACTATATTAATTGAAATATAGTAATCTCAAAATTTCAGTGTTATTTAAAATTTTTGAGAATCTTGTAGTTTTATAAAATGTGAAACACTATTTTTGAGTTCTAGGAATTAATTAAAAAAAATAAACCACGACCATTAAAACATTGTAAAATATTTGATAAATATTTTAATTTCATTTTGCAAATATAAATTAGTTAATTAAAATGAAACATCCTAAGAAATAAGAAGTTATACCAGAATAAGTACTAAAGTGTTATGTATTCATCGTTTTTTTTCTATATCATACCAATTTAGTATATAAATTATTTTTGCTAATTTAGTTTATAATAAAAGCTATATAAAGTAACCTAACATAAATTTATAGTAGCATAATTGTGATCTGCAAATTATGTAGCAATAAGTATTGGGATCCGCAAATTGTGAATTAGAATTCGTTAGGGAGAATCTTTACCTTTAACTACTCTATCCATCGATCAAATATCAAATATTTATTTTTTATTTTATTTAAAAACAATATTATTTGTACTTACTCTTTCACCTTACACATCACTTTAAATTAAATTAATTAAAAGAGAGTAAATGAACATCCGAAAAAAAAGATGAGTAGTAGGCTTTCAAGGACTCTTTGAACAAACTTTTGATATGTAATAGTTTCCCCAATGAGTTTGATGTGATTGACTATTCTCATGACTCTAGTCATGAACTGGTCCACATTCTCTGCCTATTTATAGCTTAAGAATAACCATCGTCAAGAATTTTGATACTTGTTTTAAATGTATATATATTTGACTCATATATTAATTTTTTTATACTTAATAATAAGGATAATTTATTTTTAAAAGTAAAAATTATAATTTAATTAATTCTTTTTCTTCATTTTCTTTCATGTGATAATATTAAACTGTATCCTAAATGTTTTGATACTATCATAAAATGTTCATTAAGCCATTTAATTTATATTAAACTACTAAAAATTTTATTTCCTTAAAAAACATATTAAAATTTTAAACACCAAAATACTTAAAAAAAAAAAAAACACAAGCATATAAAATTACATTATCAAAACTTTAAACCATATAAAAATTTAAAAAATTCATTGAATTATGTCACAAAAGCCATAAATCTATAATATTGTAAATAATTATTAAAAAAATAAAAAAATAAAAAAAAATAAAAAAATTATTTTTAAAATATATATCACATATACATATATAGAAAATCCATAATGTGGGATCTTTACGAGTACTTTGGAAACGTGGCTTCACAAAATTTAAAGTGAATGTGAAATAAAAATCCACAATTTGGGATCGGTTACTTTGGAACTCGAATTAAAACTGGACACGCCG
Source organism: Pinus taeda (assembly GCA_000404065.3). Lineage (NCBI taxonomy): Eukaryota > Viridiplantae > Streptophyta > Pinopsida > Pinales > Pinaceae > Pinus > Pinus taeda. Next base: position 34,829 of record APFE031669530.1, on the reverse strand, counting down.
TTAGATTTCAAATTTTTTTGGAAATTTTATTTTTGGTTTTAGTTTTATACCAAATTCATGGTATATGAATTTTATTTCAATTATTTTTATTAATAAAAAATTATTAATTAAAAGAATTAAAAATAAATAAATTAAAACAATACATCTAAATTAATTCGATATATTAATTGGTAAGAATATAAAAATTTAAGTTATATTTCACCAATATATTTAATCTGAAACAACCTTAGAATCTATAAAATTAAAGTAAAGATCAATCATGGTTACTAATAATGATTAAGTAACACATTATATCAAAATTAATAAAAATTAGTGCAAAAGTGTTATTGATAAGATTAGCTACAATAGTGAAACATAAATGTAAACTCAACTAAGTTGTCATTTGCAAGGTGAAGGAAGCAAATGTTGAGCAAACCGAGGAGGCTACATGTTCACAACAGCCATGGGATTTTATGCACAAAAGAGATCCGGCGTGGTACTACAAGTGTAGAGTTCGTAGGATGTTTGATGTAAATTCATCATCACATAATAAGAGTGAAGCTCACTCCACCAATCAAAATTCAAATAAATAAACAAATAAATTAATTTGGCGTTATTAATAGAAAGTCGACGCATTTTTTAAATGTTATACCTTGTTTTGCGGCAAGGATAATAATGAGAAACTTTGACATTTTGAATTTTTTCTTTAATCTGGATATATTTATTACTGAGAAAGAGATAAAGCCTTTTTATTTATTGAAAATGATTTGGATTTATGATGAGTATTTGAGGTTAAATATAATGTTGGTATGAATTATGATTTTAAATTTTTAAAACAATAATAAGTAATTTTGTATTAAAAAAGGTTTATGAGTTAATAAGCATTATAAAGTAATTTTGAGTTTGAAATTGTTATGTTCAAATTTTAAAATGATAGATATAATTATCTGGTTTATGAGTTAATAAGCATTATAAAGTAATTTTGAGTTTGAAATTGTTATGTTCAAATTTTAAAATGATAGATATAATTATCTATTATATTTAAATTTTAAATTTGGTGACATGATAGGTGTATCTTGCATTAAGAGAAACTTATAGTAATGTTGTGATCTTCAATAAATTCTTCCTCATGCTTTATCATATATAAGTGGAAATTCAATAAACCCTACCTCATGCTTTACCATGCAAGGATAGAACGTATGGTGTGTTGCTTCAACTTTGATTGTCAAGTTCTTATTTTCCATGATTTCGAGGGTGAGATGCAAATTGATTTTTCCATCATACTAGAAGCTTGAGGGTGGGACTATGGCACTTCAGGAAGATGGTTTAAGATGTTGTTTAATATATTAGCCAAAGAAACAACTAACCCCAAATTCAAATCTAGCTCCATAAATTTATCACCCTAACTTTGTGTGAGGTACTTTCACTCTTTGTTCATTTCAGTCAAGAGTAACCTAAACATGAGTCTGGATCATATGTCAATATGTTTATTGTGCCTCCACCAGAAAATTCTGCTCCCACTTCTCATGCCAACAACTCCAATAAAATGTTAACTTTGTCACCTTCTATCGAGCCCTTGAAGTTCCCATATCACAACATTGCATTTGCCTCTTTACATGGGCTAGTTTATAGATTAAACACTGGAAATTTCAACATTGAGCCTTGGGAGCCATTGCAAGGAGAAAATATCAAACCAATAGGTCAACCAACCCTTCTTGAGACACCTGCCACCTAAATAAGAGGCTTACTCCCTCAACAGAAGCCCACTCCTTTGGGATTGAAATGCTAGAGTCAAATTCCAAAAGGAATGGGAGAAATATCCACCAAAACACTCTAAAAATGATAGGATTAAAACATACACAAAAATGAGTATTGGTTATGGATAATTCATATTTCAGAGCAATGCAATCGAAATACATTAAGACTTGGGTGAGAGGATAGAACTTCATTATTCCCCCTTTTGACCTTACATGAGTAAACATTGGTGAAAGGAGGCCAATGCATCCTTAATGAGCTATATTATTGTGGGAGCAACATCAGAGTTGGTGCTTCCACCTTATCAAACTTATTAACCCCTCATTCAAATGTGCTACGATGTTTGCAAGGCAATTTACCTCATATTATTAGATTATTTTAATTGAAAGAAGGAAATGGATTGAAATGTTTTTACACGTTCTAAATATTTATCTACCAATTAGTTGAGTCTAGTGTTTTAAGGAGTAAAACGTTGCAAAAGAAATATAATGATAATTGAGAAGTCTCGAATCACTATCATTTTTTTAATACATGTGACATTACCAAATGCAATCCTTGAAACGATGTGAAAACCTCTATGTTTTTTTAGTAATGAGACCTAATCCTCATGCAAAATCTAATTCTAGTTTTCCTTTGAGGCCAAAGAAAATGATGTCTTCACCTCCCATTGATACACAAGTTTTCTGATATGAAGCCCTCAAATCCATTTGTATTTGTTAGAATTCAACACATAAAGAATTGTTAAAATTAGACTTTGCTCTATGTAAAATTGTCATTTCAGTTATCTAAATGGATTTAAAGGTGTGTTATTGTTCTAAGTTTGTCCTTTATAATGCTTGAGATTATAAATTGTAAATTAACATGGATCAAAATTTCATAGTGAAATTTAGAATAAATATTCATAAAATATTTCTCAAATAATAGACAATCCTCAAACCATTGTTTCCAAACCTTTGAATTATGACCATGTGTCCATGATGATCCTCAAACCATTGATCTCAAGTCTTTAAATTAGAATTGTACATGCCCATCTTTCACTTTATTTTTGAAAGTGATTGATTTAAAATATAATTTTCATACACGACCAACTTGATTTTGTTTCTTTGTGTATGATTTCACTTTTATGAATAGCCACATTTATCTGCAATCATATTATTATGGACAAGATGCCTTCACATGATCAACATTTCATTTAGTGAGATAAATGGATAAGATACCTTTACATGATCAACATTCCTCATTTAGTGAGATATATGTTCCAGTTGCATATTCATTAACAATTACAATTCCATTGAGCTAGATTCAAAAATATAGAATTGCATGCTACTAACAAACTATCAACCATTTCTGGCAGATTGCTTTTAGGTCTTGGGCCATTAACATGTTTCTTTACATCCTAAAAAGACGAACTCTTAGCAGAACAAATTTTTTTTAGAACATACTCCAAAAACTCAACTTTTTATATTATTTTTTATTATTATTAATGACAATAATATAAATTATTATAAATATATAATATTAAAAAAATATTCTGACTTTTGAAACTTAATATAATCAACAACTTATAAAAAAAGCTTATTAAAAAATTTAGCACTGAATATATATAATTTTTTAAGTCATCACATAGACATGAAAAAAAAAAAAAGCATCGCAAAAAAGATCCGCCAAGATTTTTGTTGAAAAAAATGAGTCATTGAGCACACACTTTATACAACACGACAAAGAAAGATTATATTAATTTTAACCAATAAATCTTAATATAGTGGCGTAATCCGAAAAAAACAAAAAAGGATAGCAACAAAATCCCGCCAAGATTTTATTTTTATTTTTTAAATGAGTCATTGAGCACGGACTTTATACAACACGACAATTCTTTCTTTAATTGTCACGATGATTTTTAATTTTTAAAGCATCACATACACATGAAAAAAAAAAAAGCATCCCAACAAAGATCCGCAAAGGTTTTGTTTTAAAAAAAATGTCATTGATGCCCGACTTTATACAACACGACAAATAAACATTATATTAATTTACCCAATAATCCGAAAACAAACAAAAAAGGATCACAACAAAAATCCACCGATGTATTTTTTTTTGAAAAACATGAGTCATTCAGCACGGACTTTATACAACACGACAAAAAAAAATATATTAATTTACCATATAAATCTTAACATAGTGGCGTAAGGATTAACATTGTTTAATTTGATTCTCAATGTAGTGGCGTAAGGATTAAGATGGTTTTTAATCTTTAAACCTATCACATAGTCACGAAAAAGACAAAAAAGCATCCCAACAAAGATTCGCCAAGATTTTGTTTTAAAAAAAATGAGTCATTGACCACAGACTTTATACAACACGACAAATAAAAATTATATTAATTTACCCAATAAATCTTAATATAGTGGCGTAATCCGAAAAAAACAAAAAAGGAACACAACAAAATCCCGCCAAGATTTTTTTTTGTTTTTTAAATGAGTCATTGAGCACCGACTTTATACAACACGACAAAAAAAATTATATTAATTTACAAAATAAATCTTAATGTAGTGGCGTATGGAATACGATGGTTTTTAATTTGATTAAATCCGGGTAAGGATTACGATGGTTTTTAATTTTTAAACCATACTTTTGTTTGTTTGTTTTGTTTCGAGAAAGGCAATTAGTTAAGAAAGTCAAACTTACATGTTAATCCCACTTGTACTTCTATTTGTTTTGTTGCGACAAAGGGAATTAATTGAGATTGGTCAAACTTTTAGTTAACAGTTTTTATATTTTGTATTTTTTTTCGTTAGTTCTTATTTTTGTCTTTGAAAATTATAGAAAAATTAACAAGATTTTGATAAAATTTAGCAGAAAGTTTTGTAAATCTAAGTTATAGATGTTGTTTGGTAAGGAGGGATTTTGTGGAGTGAAACAAATTTAATTAAAAAGGTCAAACTTGCAAATTTTTATTTTTTTTTTCCTCAGGAAGAAAAAGCCTAATATATTCATAAAAAAAGATTATATATTGCAAATGCAAGAAGCATATGTAGTGGACCGAGCCACTTACAAATACTCCAAAAGAAGTATCCAGAAAAGCCCTCAGACAGGGCAGCAGATAAAGGAATAAACCCCAGAAAATCTGCTTCAACAGATCCCAAATAAAGCCCCTAAAGGCCAAACTTGCATGTTAATCGCTCTCTTACTTCTGTTTGTTTGTTTTGTTGAGAGAAAGGGAATTAATTAAGAAAGGTCAAACTTGTATGTTAATCTTTTTCATATTTTGTATTTCTGTATGTTAGTTTTTATTTTTTGCTGAAAATTATGGAAATTTTGGCCAGATTTTGATAAAATTTGGCATGTATTTCTGTAAATCTATGTTATAGTTGTCAAACTTCAATATTTTAAGTGTCTGAAAAGTTTTTGATGATATTAAATCCATTTCCACCCTGATTCAAACACTGTTATTGAAAAATTAAATAAAAAATTCTAAATTCCTACCACTTTTAACTATGTAAACAATTCTCCACCTTGACTATTCGTTTATTTTGTTAAAAAAAAACAATTAATTAGAAAGCTCAAACTTACATGTTAATCGCTCTCGTACTTCTGTTAGTTTGTTTTGTCGGGCAACAGGGAATTAATTGCAATGGTCAAACTTGCATGTTAATGCTCTCGTAAGTCTGTTAGTTAGCGAATTAATTACAATGGTCAAATTTGCATGTTAATCTCTCTCGAACTAGACATGAAAAAAAGAAAAAAGCATCACAACAAAGAACCGCCGTAATTTTTTTGAAAAAAATTAGTCATTGAGCACAGACTCTTACAACAAAACGACCAAAAAAAATTATATTAATTTATCCCATAAATCTTGATGGAGTGGCCTAATCCGTAAAAACAAAAAATATCACAACAAAAATCCGCTAAGAATTTTTTATTTTTATTTTAAATGAGTAATTGAGCATGGAATTTCTACAACATGATAAAAAAAAGTTGTCCATAGTATGATTTTTTGGAGTTTTTGGTGCAGGAATGAGTTGAAAATTTTGATGTGAAATCTCGATTTATGTTATTTAAACTAGTTTTTTGACTGTATATATGGATTCAGCACAATGAAAAACCCCTAGGACACTTCTATTGTTTACGGTTTACTCATCAATCTTGTGATTTCAATGAATTCTTGCTGGATTTTAAAGAAATTAGACCAGAAAAATCTACGGGAAAAGCTTCCAAAAAGTCGCACTAAAGACAACTCCAAAAAAAAAGTTGTCTATAGTGGAACTTTTTGGAGTTTCCGGTGCTGGAATCCGTGGAAAATTTTGATGTGAGATCTTGATTTGTGTTATTTAAACTAGTATTCCTATATATATATATATTATATATATATATATGGATTCACACTAATGTTACATATATTCACAAGGCCCCACAAATCATAAAAACGACTTTATTTTTTCTGCCAATAGATTTTTAATAGAAAAACTTCTAACACATCAGCCATATAACCTATTATCCTTTAATAGATAAATTAATGTTTGGTTCCAAAAACAATAATTAGCAGTAATGTAATAGTATAAAACATCAGTACACTTGATGTTTATTATCATAGTGATTTTAATCATTACACCATATTCTCAAATTCATAATTAAAAATATTCAAACATTATAAACATAGTTTGATGATGATATTTCAGAAAAATATAAGGTATTTTAAAAAAATGTTTGGAAATATAATAATAATTATAATTATTTAAAATTTAAAATTAAAAAAAATGCTTATTAATATTTATGTGAAGTTTTTTTTTTTATACTTATTATAGTTTTTTTATTCTAAACTATATATTAGTGTGATATACTTATACATTAATGTAATAATTCTATAGGTCCACTCTTGTAGGTGTAGTCATTTTAATTAACTATAAAATTAATAGATTAAATATGCATTGATTAAATATAAATTGTAATGCATAGAGAAATATCAATAATTCTTGTAGCCTTTTATTATAAGGGGAAACTCAAAGAGAAAATATAAGTTTTTTTTGTTATAGTATAAGTATACATGTCGAATCTAGAGGTCATGAATCTTCTCTATACATTTAGAATTTTGAAAATGTTCCTGAGTGTCACACATGAAATTCTAGTTACAAAATTCTGAGACTATGTTTAATTTTGAAAATGTTCCAGAGTGTAATACATGAAATTCAAGTTACAAAAATTTGATACTATGTTTATGGAAAGCTTTTGATTGAAAGAGTACACTGTGAACTATTTGTATTTCAAAATAGTTGTATGTTTAAGAAGACTAAAGTCATTATTAGATGTGTAGAAAATTTTGTATACTCGTAAATTATAAATTTAAAAAAAAAAAAGGAAAAAAGAAAAAAGAAGAAGAAGAAGAAGAAGATTATTGTAGTTATTGACACACAATATTATAAACCTTATAGAGCCAAAGAAGGTCATCACACATTAGGTCATCACACATCGGTCTCGCATTTCTTAAATTTTTAGAAAAAAATATATATTTTCCATGGTGGTTACCATAGAATTAATGAGGAATGTTAGTGTTCCCATGCATTATTATTTCCAATGCATTATTTTCTTTTAGAGACTTACACATTGCAGTATTTTCAAATGGATATAACTAGTGTGAGTAGGCATATTTATCCTCTATGTTGTAATAAATATATGCTATACCACTCCCATTGCTATATATATGGAATATTCTTATGTTTTTTATTTTTTTGAGTAAAAATAGAATATTAAAATATCTCTCTAGTAGAGGGTTTTTAATTTGCAATATTTTTGGCTTCTATTTTGGTATCAAAGCTTAGGTTTAGAGTGAGAGGTATTAGAAAGAAAGAGATAGAATCCATCCATCCTTGCCAATATGGTGAAGGGATTTTGAGAGGATATTATCATTGGTGTTAAGAATAACTACGATACAGATTGAGGGTTTAAGTAAAGGTGTCATGACTATGGGAAGATGATGCATGTCATTCCTAAAAGAGGCATTATCAATTGCTACCTTAACATATACCAAGGGAAAAAATGTTTAAATATCCATGAAATAAGAGATTGTAAAAAAATAGAGCATGAGGTAATTGTTGTTGGTGTTGAGAAGAATTGAGATAGGAATTGAGGGTTTAAGCAAAGTTATCATGACTATAAGAAGATGATGCTCATAATTCATAAAAGAGCCATCATCAATTTCTAGGTTAAAAGATACCAAGGGAAACAATGTTCAAATATCCATGAAATAAGAAATTGTTAAAAAAAAAGCATGAGGTTAATTTCTCATTATGCGTACATATATTCACCAGCCCCACAAATCATAAAAGAGACTTAATTGGTCTGTGCCGAATAATTTTAATAGAAAAAACTCTATCCTTTAATAGAATATTAAAATAATGTTGGTTTCACAAACAATAATGGCAGTAATGTAAATAGTAATAATTAAAATCACAGTAAACACTTACCTGTTATTAAAATCATAGTGAATTTAATCATTATCACCACAATTCTAAAATTCATAATTTATGAAAAAAACATTTAAAACATTATAAGCATAATTTTTGATGATATATTTCAGAAAAGATAAGGGTATTTAAAAAATGTTTGGAGATATAATAATAATCATAATTGATTTAAAAATTAAAAATTAAAAAAAACACTTATTAATATTTATTTGTAGTTTTTTATTTTAAACTTATTTATAGCATTTTATTCTAAACCTATATATTAGTGTGATATACTTATACATTAATGTGATAATATCTATAGATCCACTCTTAGTAGGTGTAGTCAATCTAATTAACCAGAAAATTAATAGATTAAATATGCATTGATTAAATATGAATTGTAATGCATAGAGAAATGTCAATAATTGCTGTAGCTTTTTATTATAAGGGGAAAATCAGAGAGAAACTATAAGTTTTTTTTTGTTATAGTATAAACAAACATCTTGAATCTAGAGGTTATGAATCTTCTCTATACATTTAGAATTTTGAAAATGTTCCCGAGTGTAATACATGACATTCTAGTTAAAAAATTCCGATACTATGTTTAATTTTGAAAATGTTCCTGAGTGTAACACATGAAATTCTAGTTACAAAAATTTGAGACTATGTTTATGGAAAGCTTTTGATTGAAAGAGTACACTGTGAACTATTTGTATTTCAAAATAATTTTATATTTAAGAATACTAAAGCCATTATTAGATGTATAGAAAATTTTGTACAGTCGTAAATTAAAAAAAAATAAAAATAAATAAATAAAATAAAATAAAAAATTAGTGTAGTTGCTCACTAGAAAAAACAAAATATATTTTCTATGGTGGTTACCACAAAATTAATGAGAAATGTTAGTGTTCCCACATGTTATGATTTCCAATGCATTATTTTCTTCTAGAGACCTAGACATTGCAGTATTTTCAAATGGCTATAGCTAGTGTGAGTAGGCATATTTATCCTCTATGTTGTAATAAATATATGCTATACCACTCCCATTGTTATATATATGGAATATTCTTACGTTTTTTATGTAATAATAGAATATTAAAATATCTCTCTTGTAGAGAGTTTTTAATTTTGCAATATTTTTGGCTTCTATTATGGTATCAAAGCTTGCGTTTAGAGTGAGAGGTATTTGAAAGAAAGAGATAGCATCCATCCATCCTTGCCAATATGGTGAAGGGATTTTGAGAGGATATTATCATTGGTGTTAAGAAGAACTAAGATACAGATTGAGGGTTTAAGCAAAGGTGTCATGACTATGGGAAGATGATGCTCGTCATTCCTAAAAGAGCCATTATCAATTGCTACCTTAACATATACCAAGGGAAAAAATGTTTAAATATCCATGAAATAAGAGATTGTAAAAAAAATAAAGCATGAGGTAATTGTTGTTGGTGTTGAGAAGAATTGAGATAGGAATTGAGGGTTTAAGCAAAGGTATCATGACTATGAGAAGATGATGCTCATAATTCATAAAAGAGTCATCACCAATTGCTAGGTTAAAAGATACCAAGGGAAACAATGTTCAAATATCCATGAAATAAGAGATTGTTAAAAAAAAGAGCATGAGGTAAATTTTTCATGGAAAAATATGCTTAAAGTCTAACCAAGAGATCATTAAAAACTTGAGCAAGAGGTAACTTTTTCATGATACATTTTATGTTCACTATGATCTAATTCCTTTATGTATTTTATTTGCTTTCCTTTACTTATATTGTATTGAGCATTTTAGTGGTACCTCATCAGTAAGTGGTTAAATACAATTTTAAAAACAAGAGAATATTGGAGAGATAAAAAACATTATTTATTAAGCTCATAAGATGGAAATTCCATTGGAAAAATCATATTTAAACGAGCCAACCTTGAAGCTAGATGGGGAGACTATGCAAATTGGAATTTTAAGATGCATCATTTAATCAAAGGGAATAATATTTGGGTAATCACATTTGAAGAAGAAGTTGAAGCAATAGCTATGTTAACCTTAGTTTAGGAATGGGAGTGATGAGACACCAAAACCAAGGTTTTAACACTCCCTCCCACCCTCTTGTACTTTCTTTGGTTGTGGGAGGTGTTACCTATTGAATTGACTTGACCTCCAAGGTCTATTATGAAGACGGGGTCACAAAAATCCTCTTTTTACAACTCATTTAAATCTCAAAACTAATACCTCCATTGCGTTCATCTCATTGAGACATTTTTTGGAAATATAAATTTGATCTCAATCTCACTCCTAAATTGAAATTTATGCCGTCTTGAAGTTTGGTTAATCAAATTAGGCCACATCATCATTGAATGCCACATGTCATCCAAGTATAGTCCACGTGGAACTACCACATCATTACTACATCATTTCATGTAACCTTGTATTCCTATATGGCATCCACATGGCCACTATCACATCGTCTAAAGTGCGAGGCCCGCAGGGTCCTCCTTGTGTTTGCGGGACTTTCCCTGTTATATGCATTTTGGCCCATATCCCCATTTTGGCGGGTGTCCTTAAACCCACAACACACTAGACTAGCACAGCACTCCATTTCCCATTATCCTCTCCCTTCGTTGATAACTCTTCAAATTAAGTAGTGCGTAGCAAGTGTTGTTTGAGGTCCCATGTCAGAGCCAGGTCCACGTCATATTGCTCAAGTACATTACCGTCCCAAGTATTAAGTGTGAACTAAGAGAGGAGAGTGGTGGGTAGTGAGTTGGTAGGTTTTATGTGCCAAAGGCCCTTAACAAAAACTTGAAGCAATTTTTATTAAGGGTAAATTCTAGTTTCAGCGCCCCCAAAGTTAACTCATAGTAGGTTAAGGGCGGCTCTCAGGTAAATAAGCATTGTCGATTGAGTATGCACTACAAACACACCAACACAATATAGTAATCCTTTAACAAAGGGCCATGAAGGGAGTTCTAATGCTAGACACCCCACATGTTAACCCATGACAAACCTGGGGGACCCCAAAGTGAACCTAGGTCATTGATTTGCAATGTTGCAATAAGGTTGAGAATTAACAAAGTCTCATTCGATAATGGTGGGTGGTACCATGAATTGGTAGCCTAAAAGAAATAAATTTTCTCATCGGTTGTCGACCCCATATACTTCCATTTCTAGATTATGAAATAAAACACAACCATAACATCAATAGGCAGCAAGCGGTCTTGTCACTTAATGGACCAGAAAAAAACAATTATTCTCAATGGTTGCCCATTCCATCGGTCATCATCATCTGATTGTGAAACACAACACAATGATACCGATGGGTGTTCCTATCTTATAAAACTTGGCAAATAGAAATATTCTTGACTATTTTTATCACTAAACCACTTTCATCGCTCGTTGCATGTTACATTGTGCATGTGTTACAATGGTGAGTGGTAGAAGGTAAGAAGTAGAGCAAAATTGCACTGGGCCAAGGTTCCATCCTAGACCTACTCTCAACCCCTTCCAAGTTTAGATCCTCACATCACCAGATGCATTCCATATTAAGAGAAATATATTAAGCCTGGATATGATGTGACTTAAGAATACAATCTGATCCTGGATAAGATATGGATTCCTACTAAAACATTGAAGGAGGATAAATTCAAGGAAGTTCACTACAGTTTTCTGAAGACTAGGGCATCTACCTAGAACATCAATTTCGTGAGATAGTGGCCAAGTCTTAAGTACCATCCTTCTAAGGCACTGAACCATGCCCAAATTTTTGTAGAACCTAATTTAAATTAAATCCTAAACAAGAAAAACATGGCTCCAAAGGAAAATTGGTGCAAGTTCAAGTATTTTAACTTTACTAGCTATTGTAGAGTTAGGCAATTTCTTCAGTGAGATAGTCTACAATGCTTAAGTATGACAACAAGTTTCCCAATTCATAAACATGTCAAATAATTAAAAACAAATGTAATAATAGGTTAATCAAGTGATCTTAGACAATCAATCTGAATCATATAAGTAACCTTGCAATGATGAATATGATAACAATCACATAGTGCCATGAGTTTGATATAACCATAGAAATATATGAGACAACATTCCCACAATGAATCATGTAGTGGGTTCTATAACCTTTCATGAATAATATCAAAACATAAATCAACCAATAACATACTAGCAAATTCATCATCCATATTTCCAACAGATATAACTCATTATCCTTATATGAATAACTTGAAATAGTTGGAAACTAAAGGAGGAACTTCCACTCTCCACCCAACCATAGGCAAGATACACTGCAATCTCTCTTGCAACTGACCACCCTCAAGCCAGATCCAAATTCCAATGAGATTCTTGCATAAGGAAAATTTATCACCAATGGAGTGGTCAAATACTTAGGATATTTCACTTGTTATCTAAGTGAGTCATCGACTACTCTTTGGAAGTAGGCACCCTAGTGACGCACCTAATCTCCAAGCTCGAAAACACAAGGATTCACCCAAATTTAAGGAAGATGTGTTTTTAGTTTTTTATGATTGAATCCACTATACTAGTGGTTTAATAGCCAATTGGAAATCACTTAGTGATTCATCAATTAACAATAAAGTACTAAGTGGTTCATCAACCAAGGTAAGAATCCAATGGTGTAGTTAATGGTTGAACATGAAATGAATGGTTCATCATCCAAATGCAAGCACTAAGTAGTTGATTGTCCAAAATGAAAGAACTAAGTGGTTCATCAGCCAGAGGAAAACACTTAGTGGTTAAATTTCAATCCTTAAACTATACATTGGAAAAATGGGCTGACAAAAGGATTTTAGTGACCTTAAGCATAGTTAAATAGTTAACACCCATTGTAACACTCCTTCCCACCCCCTTAGGTTTAATCCCAACTAATTGGTAGGCTCTACCTTCAAACAACCCAACATCCATGTTTTCATTATGGAAATGGGGTTACAAATTTCCTTCTCAACCAAAATGTGTGGAACCCACTTTAGATAACACCATTGCATTGATATTGTCAAGAGCTTTCCAACAATATTTAACCTTTATGTCAATCCGACTTATGGATTGAAAATTATGCCCATTTGAAATTTGGGCCCCAAAATCCTTCCACATTAGCAAGGATTCACCACATCACACTCACATGGCACTTCTTCCCCATGTGAAGTCCATTATCGAATTGCCATTTCACAATGCCTTAGTGCTATCGCACCTTGCATTAATTGTTAATAATGACACCCATTATATCCTCCATGATGCACCATACATTTTGGCATCAATTGCTAAGGAAATTTTTGTGCCATGGCTTATGTCTCCTTCACGCTCCTTGGTAGAGTTAGAGAACACGCACCTCCACAGCCCCAAGCTTCATAGTGATGTGGATTCATAGTGAAGTGGCTTCTAGCCATGGGTGCTACCTTAATAACACAACATAAAACTCACAAACCTCTATATATTTTCATAAACTTCAAATTATAGGTTGTAAGCCTTAAGAATCAATTCAATCTATTTACTTTGGGATAGGGCTAATCTTGCATGGAAATGACCATATCAAGATGGACAGTTCACATACCAAATTGGTGATATGTTTGTGATGGGTCCTTTTTTTTTAAAGGAAAGATACCAGGGTGGACACATTATCTATATATATTTTATGCTTGAATATATATCTTTGCAATACATTCCTCTAGTCATAGCAGCTCAGATCAGTCTCACATAAATCAAAGTGAAGGCAGGTGAACCAAGGATATGGAAGATGACAAAATATGACCATTAACACATTATGGAGACTTTAATTCCTATCACCCATTGGCTAGATGAGTAGAAGAAGTGATGCAGTTGCATAGGTTGAGCATAAAAATTGACGAAGTCTTGGTAAGAGCTTACTAATGTGATTGGATGGCCACATGGTAATGCTGGGAGGAAATTTTAAATGTTTTGTAAGAAACTATAAATATTTAAATTAGGAAGTGAGTTTTGATTTTATTAGAATAAGTTGTAGAAGGTATTTTCTGATGTAAAGTTTAGTTTTCAGTTTCCATTTTTTGTGGATAAGGGGAAACGATTCACAATGTGTGACTATTGGTTATTATAGTCTGTTCCTTTTGGGAAACAATAAAATGAAAGAGTGTTTGAGAAGAAGAGGTGAGAAGAGAAGCTCCCCAGTGAGGAGAAGAGGGAGGGAGAGAAGAGAGGAACTCATTGTTTCTCTTTGAAACTACAATCCCAAGTTTGTAGACTCACTTGTACTTTATAATATGTGTGAACTGGAAGGTATTTTTTTGTGTGAGTGGCATAAATGAACATAAATTTTGTATTGTAAATTGTGTGCTTGGTAAATGTTTGAGATTGAATCAAATTCATGTGATTAACCAATTTGATTTCTACTTGTGGTCTCATGGTTTCTATTCTTGTGCATTTGTTCATTTGAATATTGGTCCTTTTGAAATACTATAACTTGTTGAACCGATTTACAAAAAATAATTATGAAGAATGTAGCTACAATCATTGTGTGATTGTTCATTTATCTTTGGTATTCTTGTTGCAATGGTTCCAAAACCTTGTGGGGGAGTGTTCATTGTGTTTTGGCATAGTGGTTACATGGTATTTATAGTGATTGTAGTGTTTTTACAAAATCAAAGTACCCTAGTTGGAATTCTGATTTAAAAAAGAAACCCTCTTTGGCTATTTTTTTATTGGAAAATTTGTTATGGTGTTGAAAATCTTGATGAAGAAAGGAAAATGAGATAGTACACTATGTCAAGGAGTCGATCTTGGAAATAGTTGAAGTCATTTCATCTTCCCCAAAACCGCAATACAAAATTTTAGTAGGTGCTACGACAACATTTTGTAGCGACAGAACAACAAATTGGAAAACAAGCACTAAAAAATAATTTCATAGCAACTAGATAGAAAATTTTTAGGACTACGTGTTAATGCCCATTTGGCCTACCTATTGAACAATTTATTGAAGTTGAAGTGTATGTAGTTTGATTTATGAAATGAGGTAAGATTCCTGAGGGAGGGTGAGAGAAAAATCTTATGTAATTTATGATAATAAATTCATATTCTTATATTGACTTCCTATGTTAAATGTTTCAACAAATATTGTTGAATTGGATGTAAATAGATAGCTATATGGGTGGAGTATATTGGGGATATTGGTGTTGGGGTGACTTATGTGACATCAAGTGGTATCAGAGCCTGAACACTCTTTGGTTATGATATTATAACAACCCAGCAAGAAAGAAAAGTTTTGAAGATGAAATTTAGAGCATGGAGTAGAATCGAATGTGATGAATTTGATTGATAGATTGTAATATGGAAACCTAAAAGAAAGGAATCCAGTAAAGTTCATATTTCTCAAAAGAAGCATGAAGCAGAATCAGATTCAAAAAGACAATTGAGGTAACTTACTTTGTTTTAATTCTTATTGAGTTTGAATATTGAAGATTGCAAGATGGAAATCTAAAGAAGACAATATGTGGAAGAAAATCTACTTTGGGAGGAACTAGATCATATTTGTTTTAAAGATAGGTCTGAAAACATAAATTTTTGGGCAAAGGACACCAAAACACTATAACATTAAAGGTAGAGCCATCGGAGAAGACTGAAATAGTAGTGATGCATGTTCAACAAAGACTTGGACAATGAGGTAATGGTATTTTGTTAATTAATAATTGATTACAAGTAGCGATGTTGATGTTTATAGTTGATGATTGTAATCAAGAAAAAATATATTTTTTGATGATGATGGTAAGGAACCTTGCAATAGAGAAGGAGGACAAGAAAATTTCTCATAGGAAGAAGGTGAGTAAATTGCATGTAGAATACATAAGATTAGAGAGTTCTTAGATGAAGATTCCATAGGAAGGAGTCAGCGAAAATACTAGGAGAAGACTAGGCATGGAAGAGCTTAGTATGGTATTTATGATCCAGGTGGATATTGGTGGCCACCCGCTAATTCCACTTGGATCCCCTCTAGTGCTTCTTTCAGTTTTTTCAGTTTCCTTAATTATAGCACAGTTTTACTATTTTTAGCAGTTTTTCGGGTCCTAACTTCCGAGAGCCGTTTTGAGCCCTACACGACGTTTTTTGGGAATCTACCACCAGCGATTTTTCTGCTAAAATTGTTTTTTCGTCGTAGTCCTCGGAGATATCTTTCCAATGGGCTATTCATGCACATCAAAACGGAGATATTCACGACCAATTCCGCGACCCCGGGAGTTGATGTTCCAACTTACCCAAAAACGGGGCCACAATTTGGCGTTTCATCTTCTAGGGTCAGGTTTTGGAATGTTGAAGGGTTTTCCATTGTTTCTCAACAATAAATAGGCCTTCAAGCCTCATTGTAACACAGTTCAGAGGCATGTAGCCACACATCTCTTCTCAGAGATAAGCTGCCACCGCCCTAGCTGGTTTATTCCCATTTCTGGTTGTAAGCATATTTCAGTATTTTCCATTAATGAAATGACGTATTATTTCCGCTGCATCTTTGTGTATATGGTTATCTCTGTAATTTGTTGCATTCCTGTTTAAGTCTGGATCAATTTACAAACAGGTTATGGTGTCAACTTGTTGCAATGGCTTATATGCGTTCCACAGTGAGCAGGTAGAAGCTCATAGAAGAAGGCAATTTGTGGCTATTGAGAGTCATAGTAAAGGTTCAAAGAGAATCCATAGTAGATCAAGTCAAGACAAACTTGATAGAGAAGTAGCTAAAATCAAATTACAACTTGAGATTTTGAAAGAATTGCTTTAGAAAGATGACGAAGACTAGGGTTACAGATGGAGTCTCCAGAAGATATTAAAATTGAATTTTTTGCAGGTGAAGCTCAGACAGAGATCAAAAGTTCATTTGATGGAGAAAGGAAAGGATATTGAACAGAGTATAAATGCTTAATTGGAGGAAAAACTCAAAGGAGTTGATCTACAACAAAGGACAATTGTTGAAGAAGAAGTTCTTTGTGAAGTTAACTAAAGAGCAAACCTTAAAGAGAGAGAGAATGATAATGTTTAAAGGAGACTAGATTAAAGTCTCATGGGCCATTTGGAAACTTAAGACGAGCATTAAGAAAATGTTGATGAGGGACTAATTGAGATTCTCACAAGTTGTGTGGACAATCAACATATGATGCTTGAGGTGTTAATGGAGGATACATACCATGATGATTTCAATTTTAACAATTGGTGTATGAATGTAGGATTTGTTCTAGATGCAATATAGAGCATTGCTTTTGTTCTATGTAGAGAGGAGAAACAATCACTTAGTATTGTTATACAAGTTGGAAGGAACGCAAAGGATATTCAAGATGAAGACTATATGCCATGGGAAAATGTAGCCATGGAAGAACAACTTATGGATGATGAACACATGTGTTTGGATGTTAATGAGGATGTTGCTATAGTGGATGAAGCAAATGAATATTTTATGGAAAATTTGGATTTTTTAGAGTTGCATAAGGGACAGATGCTGGGAGAAACAAAGGATACTTCAAAGTCTTGCATTTTAAAACATATAATTGGTTTGTGTATGTATATGTGCAGGAAACAACAAAATGGATTGGAAATACTTTAATTAATGAACTTGTTGACAGTGTTTGATCTGCCAAGATTCGGGGTATCTCCCCGGTATCAAGTCCCAAGTAAACCTCACACCGTTTAGTGTAGGAGTCTCATTTGTTGTGATGGCTTGGTTTCCATTTACTTAGAGATTTTCCTTAGCTCTTGTTGTTTAGCATATGAGAGTGTTACACTGGTGTCTTCAAAAAGCGGGGCGAGTGTGATGGGTGAGTGCATAGTGTAACTGTGTCTAGGTTCTCTTACTTACAAAAGGGGGAAAGTAAAGTGAACCTCTAAGTGAGAGCTAATAGTACCACCCGGGAAGAGACACATGTGAACCAGAAGGGTCTATCCAGCATCCAGTGGAATAGTCCACAACGGATGCGACAGTCGTTAAAATTGAAGTACAAGGGAAGACTTGTCCACCATCCATTAGAGTAGTCCACAACGGATGTGACGATCGTGACAACTAGTAAACAAGGAAGGTCTATCTAGTATCATACCGAGTAGTTCACAAGGATGAGACAACAGTGATAACCAATACAACACATTCCCAACAAGGTAAGTACTAAAACAACCAAAATAGTTCAACTATATTAGTACATGTGAAACAAAAATGAATTACAAATGTTGAACTAATAATATTACGAACATTTACAAAACACGCATGAAAATGTGTTGGCCTTAACATGATTTTGTATTAAGAAGAATTTCCAAGGCACATATGTACACCATACATCACTAGCCCGAGTAGTGGGACATTGGAGACACTCCTTGCTCCTCAAAGAACTTCTAAAAACTCTCAACGCTTTGTTGGAGGAGCCAAGGTGAAAATTCCTTACTCATACAATGGGAGGGGTATATATAGCCAAGGGTGATTCTTGACCCTTGTGACTCTTGGACTATCCTCATGATTGTTCAACTTCCTATGACTTTTGACATGACTCTTCATATTCTTGCGTGTCCATTGGACTTTCACTTTACATTACATTCTATTTACAACAGATATGGCCCATAGTAGTGATGTGGCCTTGACATCTCATGACACAACTTGACATGGCACTGCTGACATGGACTCGTTGGTTGTGGTGGCAATGTCAAGATGTTGTTTTTGCTGAGTGATGGATGTGTTCTTGGATGTGTTGTCTTTTATCCTTTGCATGGCTTGATGCTATGGGGTCTTCCATTATATTGGTCTTAAAAAGCAGTTGCATGCATGTGTTCCCTTCGCTTGCTCTCGATGTGCTTCTTCTGTCCATCCAAGTACAAGCAACTCTTCTAGCATGTTCACTCCTTCTTCATCTCCTTCATCATCTCGCCATGATCTAACAGTGTACCTATTCTTGTAATTCACTCATGGTGGGACGACATCAAATCCAAAATATCCTAGTCTAAGATGCATGCATTGATATCCATGGACTAGGCTGTGGAAGGATGATAGGCTTGGAAGAGGGCTCAACAACTATGAATTGCATAGTTCCAAGTGAGAGGGAGGGAGCCTGGTGATTGAGACTGCACAGTGCATAGCTCAGGCTTGACTGAGGAACTCTGGAGCACAGTCTTCATTGCCAGGAAAAATTGCGCAGAGCTCATTGGGAGGCAAGATTGCACAGTTGCGATGATCAATGGTAGCTATAAGGTGAGACCTTGGGAGGAAATTCTACGTAGTGTTTCGAGGGAAGACAGGATAGGAAAGCAGATAGAGCATATAGGATAGTTCTGTGTAGTTTTTGGGTGTAGTGAGTCCCAATTGAGGAGGACACTAGGGGACACATCTGTGCAGTTCTGGGAAGCAAAGGAGGCTCAAGTCTTTGTGCATTATGGAGTTCCAACAGACAGGGAGGAGGCTTGATGAAATATCTTGAGAAATGTGCAATTTAGGTTAGGCTTGAGGCAACTTCTACGCAATTCTAGGAAGGGAGGCAGCTCAGTTGGGGTTCGGTGAAGCGAGGTTTTCTGGTTGGAAGAATTTTTCAGGAAAATGGCTAAGTGTGGGAGGCAAGTGATTTGCATATTGATCTATCTCAATGTCCACATGTTTGTTACAATATAATCCTCCCATTTGTTCATAGCTCGTGTCTAATATTTTGACTTTCAGTTTATCTGATGCCTTTATGGATTATCTTAGGCCTGTAAAAATTAAATTTATACAACATTATATTTCGTATACAATTACATTTTTGTCTCCCAGAATGTTATGACAGTGTAAATTTCATGATTCATACATGAGCTTAAAACCCTTTCCTAAAAAACAATTTTTCCTGTGTGATTCATCTTCACTCATACATTAGTAAAAGTCAATTTGATTTTTTATTTCTTTGCTTAATAAGATAATATGATGGAATTATTTGTGCAACATGAGCCATCATAGTCATGCAAATGGTTTAAGCAATAGAGGAAGGGGCCTTGTGTTGAAAAGATGAATTCTTCACAAGGTTTATATTATGGTGCATGGATTATCTTTGGCTTATATAATGAATTTTATATGGCATGCTTCTACATCAACATTTCTTGAACATATGTACATTATGATTATCTCCATTTTATTTATTTATTGATAAATAAATATGGTCAAGAAGAGAAATGAAAATTATAGTATTTTGAGGACTTGCAGGGCCCCACCTACCAAAACATAAATATAATAAGAAAGTTAAATTTTATTTAACTTTCCCCTTTAGAAACTCATTCCTACTCCCTAAACAAATCATGATTGGAAATCAAATGTAATGTTTTATCCAAGAAGTTTGACTTCCCAAGTGAATTTAAGGTCCCTAAAAGGGAATGATGTTTGTGAAGGGAGTTGAGAGAGCACTGTGAGGAGAGGTATGCACAAATTCTTATATTATCATTTCCTTTCATTTTATTTTCTGTGAGTCAAAGAAGTTGTTATGCAACCAACTTACAAAACATAATAAGAGATACATCACTGACTTAAAAATTATCCTCTTCGAGGGGGAAACCTCCTTTACATTACATAAATGAACAATTCTTGGATGATACAAATGATAAGATCTTCTTGTTAAATATAGGAGTCTAAAGGGTCATAATGTAATTATAGCCTACATAAAAATAACAATGTAAGCACACAACAATAACAATAGTGGGCTTCTATGTGGCAAAACAATAACATCATGGGGGATACATATGCACAACAATAACAATAGGGAGCTACACTAATAATAAAAATAAGGGGAATACACTAGTATTATAGGGATCTAGCATGCCCCTCTCCTTCAAAAAAGTGTTGTCCTCAACGCTTGCGTAGTTCCTGATGCTTCTATATAAAATTATCATCCTCCCATGTGGAGTCTTCAACGGGTAAGTTCTTCAACTTAATTAGATAATTTGAAATTAATCAATTTCATAACTATCGGGTTCTTGTTCCCGTGACTGATTCAGGCTCAAATATGATTTTTCCTTCTTCATCAAGTTCTAGCAACACTACTGGAAATGGGAGCTTGTGACCAATAACCTTCTTTAAGCATGAAACATGAAAAACTGGGTGTACTTGAGAAGATGCAAGCAACTCTAAATTGTATGCCACTGTACCAATATTTTGCAAGACCTTGTAAGGACCATAGTACTTGGGTGATAATTTATTATTCTTCTTAGCTTGCTTGAGGGAAATTTTTTCGTATGGTTTTGGCCATAAAAATACATAGACACCTACATCAAAACTTCATGCACTGTGATGTTGATCTACCTGTTGTTTCATTCGATTCTACGCTAGAGGGAGGTTATCCTTTAATAGTCAGAGAACTTGTTGTTGATTCTCAATGTGATCTTCCACTGTTTGAACCTTAGATTTTTCTCTTAAAGATGATATGACGGATAGAGGATGATATCCATAAAGTGCCATAAATGGGGTCATTTTTGCTGCAGTATGGTCAGATGTGTTATACCACCATTTAGCTAGAGGTAACAACTTGACCCATTGTGTTTATTTATAAGATACAAAACAACGAATATATCCTTCCAAACATTTGTTCATTATCTCTGTTTCCTCATCAGAGTGAGGATGATAAGATGAGCTATGAGCTAATTGAGTACCAAGAGAAAAAAATAATTTCGTCTAAAAATTTCCAATGAAAATGGGAATCCTATCACTTACAATAATCTTTGGATCTCCATGTATCTTCTGAATCATTTCCATAAATGCAGTAGAAACTGTACTAGCTTTCAAAGGATGAGATAATGCACAAAAGTGTGCATACTTGGTAATTCTATCAACTACCACCATGATGATACTCTTTCCTTCAAAATTGGGTAAATTAGTGATAAAATCCATTGGGACCTCCTCCCAACACTGATTTGGAATGGCTAAATGTTGTAATAGACAGGGCGTATTAATTGTCTCAATTTTATTTTGTTGTCAAACCAAACATTTTATCACAAACTTCTGAATATCATATTTAAGACCATCCAAAAAAAAATCCTTCTTGAGCTTGTGGTAAGTTTTTTAAAATCTTGAGTGCCCTCCTAAATGGGAGGTGTGAAATCACAAAAGAATATTTTTCTTGAGTTGGGAATTCTCACAAAGATATAAATTATCTTTGTACCATAATGAATCATTTTTCCACCTAAATGTATTAGATGTGCTAGGATCTTGTTGTAACTTTTGAATGAGTGTCCACACCTCTTCATCATTCTTCCATTCATCCCTTGCTTTGATTATCCAATGACATTGGATAATAGAAACGACACAAATAAATTATTCCACATCCTTATCCTTTCTTGAGAGTGCATCTCCAACAACATTTTGCTTCCCTTTTTTGTAGATGATTTCAATGTCATAACCCAACATCTTTGTGACCCATTTTTTCTGCTCTTCTGACGATAATCTTTGTTCCAAAAAGTATTTAATACTATCGTGATATGTTTTTACCTTGAAGTGTCTTCCCATTAGGCAAGCTGTCCATTTCTTTAGTGCATGTAGTATTATCAACATTTCCTTCTCATAAATAGGTTTGTGTAAATACTTTCCTTCGATTTGACAACTTTCAAAAGAAATGGGTCTTCCTTCTTGCATTAAAACAACACTAGTTCCATTTCCTAAGGCATCACATTCCATAATAAAGGTTTTTGTGAAGTCATACGTAGCAAAGATAGGTGCCTGGCACATTACCTCTTTAAGATGTTTAGAGGTGTTGCTATTCTCCCATAATTCTTAACAAGCTTACAATAATACCTTGTCAACCCAAGAAATCCTTGAAGATTGTTTATGGTTGTGTGGATTTTCCATTCCTTAACGGCTTTAATTTTTTCAGAGTCCACCTTAACATCCTCATGAGATACAATATCACCCAAATATTCCACCTCCTATACTCCAAAGAAATATTTTTCGGTTTTTGCATCTAATTATTTCTCCTCCAATAGTTTGAGCACCATGTCAACATGTTGAACATGATCCTTCCAAGACTAGTTGTAGATTAGTATATCATAAAAAATACTAACACAAATTTTCTAATGAAGGGTTTGAAAATTGAATTCATCAAACCTTTAAATCTCGAAGGTGCATTAGTAATGCCAAAAGGCATGACGAAAAATTCATAATGACCGTCATAAGTTTTGAATGTTGTTTTCAAAATGTCTGCAGTCTTCATTCTAATTTAATAATATCCTGAACAAAGATCCAGCTTGGTGAAGTAAATTGCTCCATGTAACTCATCCAATAATTCATCAATGACAGGGATGGGGAATTTATCTTTAATAGTGAACTTGTTGAGCTCCCTATAATTCACACAAATAAGCCATGATCCATCCTTCTTGTGCACCAATACTACTGGATCAGAGAAATAAATTTGACTAGGATTAATTATACCAGCCTCTAGCATTTTTGCAATCATACATTCAATTTCACTCTTTTGGGCATAGCCTGATATCTGTAAGGTTTGATGTTTGGAGGAAAAATTCTCGGAATCAAATGAATAGCATGATCATGATCAAGAATAGGTGGGAGGCCTTTGGGAGTCTCAAATACCTTGTAATGATTATCTAAGACTTTTTGGAGATCTGGAGAAATAGATGATTTTGATGTTTGAATCTCTAGTCAACATAATTGTGCAATGACACCCCATTGTTATTTCTTCAAAAGTTTTTTCATGCCATTAGAGTTTATTATATTTTTTGGTTTCCCTATGATAACCCTTAATTCAACTTCCTTTCCTTCCCAAAAGATTTTCAAGAAAGGCTATTGAAAATTAAAAGTTATAGTTCTCAGAGATTGTAACCAATGGACTCCTAGCACAACATCAGCACCACCCATTGGAATGGAAATAATTGTACTATTCAATACATAATCTCCCATGGTTAGCTTGATATTGTGGAACTTTACAAAACAATTCATATTTCCTCCATTTGCAACCATTACTTGAAATTTTGATGCTAATATAGAAAGAAATTCAATTCCTTAGTTATCTTACAATGAATAAAATTATGAGTACTAGCTGAATCAATAAACACTATTACATTTCTCTTATTGATATATTCTTCTATCTTGAGCATTTGAGGAGTGGCTATTCCTACCAATGCATTACAAGAATGTTCAGATTCATTTATTCCTTTTCAAAGGTTGGTTCCTAGTGTATACCCTCCTCTTTTGGTGTTTCTTGTTCCTTTTCTTCCTCCTCTTCACAATCTATGTATAATAATATCTTCTTAGCACACGTATGACCTTTAGTGTATTTTCTATCACAACTGTAAAAAATCCCTTATACTATTTTTTCCTCCAATTGTTGTGGCATCAACCTTGTAGGTGTTGGAAGGCTAGGAGCAACAAAACTTCCATCTTTATAGTTGTGAGTGGTAGACTTCCTTGTTGCCATAATTTTTCTTTCAACTTTTCTTGCCACCCTAAATTCCTTCTCTAACAAATCAGGCTCCCAAAGGTGAATCTCATGTTGCATGTTATACTTCAAATCACTTATGGAGACATCAATCCTATGCTCCTATGAAATATTCATTACCTTGATATTCAATTTTTGGAAGTCCTCAATGTGCTCTGCCATTGAACCCTTTTGTTTGAGATTTATCAATTGGCTAAAGAATGTTTTTCTCTTTGTATCCTCATAATGTGTTATGATTTCCTCTGTAAAAATTGACCATGATAAGTGGTTTATGAGAAAAAAATCCATCGATACCATACAAATTAATTGGGATCTAAATATAAAGGTACAACGCATACCTTTTGTGAGTGTTGCATATCATGGAGATATAAATATTGCTCCATATGTAGTATCCATGTTATTGGATCCTTTCCATCAAACTTCCCCATATCAATCTATGGAATGTGGTGCTTCTTAAATCCAACATGGGATTATCCAAAATCATAATTCATATTCCTATTTTCCTCATCATTATTTTCATGGATTACCTTATCACCACTAGGAAGCATTTTTCCTAACAACTTTGCCAAACCTTCCTTCAACCCTTCCATATTGAAATTCATCATTGCTTTCATGACTGCTTTTAAACCATCCTTAAAAACGTTCATGTCCCTTTTTATTTTTACTTCTAAAACATCCATCTTAACATTCAAAGCTTCCAATAACTGTTTGCAAGAGCGAAATTTGTTGCACTTGGTCTCGTAATTTAGATATGTCAAGTTGCATTTATTCCTCTTTGTCATGCGTCATAGTACAAATTTCAGGAATGGGCACTAAGATATTGCATTAATGTTTCATTTGTTTTGTGATCTTGTGATGTGCTTTCCTTTATGAGGAAATTATTGTGTTTGTGATGTTTTTTTGGACACAGAGCCTTCCCTCGTCATGAAATCAAGCTAATATGATAGTTTAGACTCGACCCAGGGATATTTTGTACTATATCATGATTGGTAATGCAACCCCTCTTCTTATAAATAGGGGATAGTAACATTGAATAAAGATTATGAAATCTGCAAAGAAAGTATGATATTTTTGTGAAAATTGTATCACTTAGTCCCATAGATCTTGTAGAATATCACAGGAGTAGTGGTGATTCCTCCTTTGAAGCATTACAGTGTGTTATTTCCTATTTTCATCCATTTTGTCTATTTTCTTCTCTAAATTTATGTAACAATAGATGATAGAATATTTCATACTTACCTATAGATTCATTTGCATTGAGATTTTAATGCACATGCCTATTTGATGGGTTGAAATTATATCTTTAAACCGCACTACATGAATCATAACATCCAATTTCTTTTCTATTCATTATATATACCTGTAACTCAGATAATTGTAGCAAATCTCATGGTTTCAGGCTCTATGTTTTTAATATAGAATTTTTGGTAGCTTGATCTCTACATTTTGGGTTGCTCCTCCTCCTTGTCTTCCCTCATTTATTCCACAAAGTTGATTAAACTGTAAGCCTTTGAATTGCTCAACCTACACTATTTTCTTTTATATTTCTGGGAACTGTGTACGTGTAGAAATATTGAAATACCTGACCTGCATCTTTGGATAAAAGAACCAACTCATGCCTCTTATATATGTGTATAGAACATGGATGATGTCTCCTCCTACTTGAGAATAATTTGAGACACACCGATTTAGATGTATCCAGACACTAATCTTGTAAGCAATCTGAGGTTGTCTCTAGGAGCGACAACGGGGTGCTTTCTTAGAGTTGAAAGTATACAGGTCATGGATTGGTGTAGTGAATTGCAATTGAAGTTAATCCATCATTACTTTAGGAATTATATTATGGGAATCACTAGAATGCCACATGAAAGTATATAAAAGGTAGTCATGTATTTTCAAGGTGACATAGATGAGAGGTACAGTTTCATCAATCATATCTGAACTAGGACCAAAAACAACTTGAGGTTTTTCATCTAGTAAACTAGTGACATCACCCTCTACATCAATACTTGAAGATTGAATCCATTTAGAAAATTTATGTTTATAACCTGGATTTTTAGAGAGTTCAGGTAATGGAATTGGAATTTCAACTCTTTCTAACTCCTTTTCAACATTAAAGACAATTGGAACATATTTTTCAGCAATATTATGTTCTTGTATCTGATTTTTTGGTTGAATTAATGGGGCTTTTGTTTCATCTAATTTTAATTGAGGTTCATCAATGGTAACCTTTTTGTCTGGTATAACAGGTCGAGGTCTTGGTCTAAGGTCATACCTTCTATTTAATTCAACAATTAAGAATTTAGAAAAAAAACTTGGTACTTAGAAATTTGAGAATTTTCTTGATTTTGAATTAAAGACTGATCTTAAGTAATTGGGACAATAACATTTTGTGATGAAGGCTCTTCAAAATAATTGATATCATTTTTATTGATAGCAACATTTTCTTCAAGATATTGATCATAACCCAATAGGGGAATTTGAACTTGTTTATCAGGGTTTGGCCTTTCCAAAATTTTAGGTTGAAAGGGTCTTCTATATTGAACTTGTGGTCTATTTGCAACTTGTTGGTTTGGTCTAGGTTGAGTTTCCATTCTAGATATTTTGTAAGAGATATTTCTATGTAGAGAGGTTATTTCATCAATTTTATGCTCTTCATATTTAGTCTTTGATGAGGTACCTTCTTCTCTAGCTTTCATCCTCTTTTCAACCTTTTCTTCCTTAGCTTTCAGTTTAGCAGATGTTGATCTATTAGCCTCAACTTCAATCACATTTGTTTGCATGTCTGCTAGAGTTATAGATTTTCATTCCTTAAGCATTACATCAAATTCATCTTCAAATCCTTTGGAAAACCTAAACTTAGCAGCAGTTACTAGGGTTTGTAATCCCCTGGGGTATTTTATTATAGAGTTTAACGAATCTCTTAATGAAATCAGCTATAGGTTCACCGGGATTTCTTTTTATGTCTTACAATTATGTTAAGTAGTAAACAACATCCTTTTTTACTCCCCATTGATTTTTGAAAATATTAATTAGTTCAACCCATGAATTAATTGAAGTTGTCTGAAACATATTCTAACATTTCTTTCAAGGGATTGTACAAAAAGTCTAGTGTAGACAGCCTCATGCTCAATATTCATATCATCAAAAAAGTCTAAGAATGTCGCTAAGTGATCTTTAGCAGATGGCCCTGTTTTTCCATTAAATCTAGGTAAGTGTTTTAAATACCCATCAAGAAAAGGATGGAGTTGGGATGCAAGTGTAAAAACTAAGGATGCATAACGTGCTTCCAAAATTGGTTGAGTACCAGCCATTTGATGAGATGGGGTTGCCTTTTTATGAGAGACAACTTTAATAGAAGAACAAGGTGATGAGGGTTTGGGTTTATAGAAAAAATGAGGATTAATAACTAACTTCTGAACTTCAGGAAGAACCCTTTCAGGATTATCAAAAGCTAGAGGATTAGTATAAATACTTAATTCCTCTTAGAATTTAGTAGAAGTAGATGGATAAGTATTTACAAAAGAAGATTCACAATAGAATGGTTTATACTCAGAAAGGGAAATTTTAGGATCTTCTTCACTGTTAGTAGGTTCCAAATGTGAATAAGGAAGTTAAAAACCCTAAAGTTGATGGACTAGAAGTTTATTTTGAATATCTACTCCTTTAGAAAGGATTTTTAAAACTTTTGGATGAAAATTTGATAATTCAATAGGTGTTGGAGTTGACTGTAAAAGGTCTAATTGTGAATGTGATTGAGATAGAAAATAGGCAGAAGTAGCTAAGGAGGCTTCTAACGTATGCCTAATTGGTGATATTTTAACTAATCTCTCTAGATCTGATAAAGGAGAGAAAATTTCAAGATCTAACTTGGATTTGGTATACTTGTGTGAAGTCAGATTTAACCAATGGGGTCGCCAAGTGAAGGGTTTTAGCCTAATGGCATCTTATTCACTGTTAAGAGACACATATAATTATTTTCGCAAGGAAAAAAATGTAAATATTCATTCCCTCGCAATGATGTCAATATGATGTTGTCCTTCGTAGATAGCCCTAGGTGAATGGACTATGCCAAATCTTCTAAATAATGTCTTTGATTTTTAATGGATGACCAATGCTTAAACTTTTAAATAGATGTAAACCTTAATTATTTCTGAGAAAATATAAGGGATTATTCTTCACTCTTCACAGAATTAAAATTTAAAATGATATGAAAAGCAGAAGTAAATAAGATATATAATTCTTTAAATATTCAAACTAAACATCTAATTCCTTATATATAGCAGATGCGTATAGAAATTTTCTACAGCCAAAGACTACATGTATAAGAGATGATAGAAGGAAACAATTTATTTATTTAGAGGAATTAACTGAAGCAAACAATTTTAGGTAATTAATATTTCTAATTAATGATAAATTTGAAGGAGCTTTCAGATAGATTGATATTCCATCGAATCTTACCTAGACTTTTGTGCTTCCTTAAAAATATGCAGAGAAAATATAAAATGATAACATAAATGCATACTAGAGGAACTCAAAGAGAGACACAAGTTGCTCAGAATGAGTCCAAAATCCTTTTATTAATCTTCAGAAATAGTTCAGAAAATTACAAGCATGTTTGTTGGTTCATCACAAGGGTTCAACCCTTTCTTCTTTGAAATACATAATATATATGTAGGAATTTACAGGGTAAGTTCCTCAGACAGAACACCAAAAGGACACCGCTCACAAACAGATCACAGATCAATACACCAGTATTTTGACGTGGTTAAAACCCTCAGAGAGGGAAACAGTCCACGGCCTGCGCTAACGTGGCTACTACAGGCAATTTATTAATAAAAGAATGAAAATTTAATAAGCTTCTCTCATGCACGGTTAACCTACAAATGACCCTCCATGCGCTTTAAATAGAATTCATGGACCAATCGGGTGTCAAGCCACGGATCAAGTGTCGGTAAGACCGAGGAGAGAATGAACCGTCGGATCACTACATATCGTGACCGTCGGATTGTAAGTTACAAAATGTACAACGGTAAAGAAACACACTTTACCTAACTCTATACTAACTCTATACTAGACCAAGCTGAACTTAACTATTCCTATGTGTCGGAATATCCTCCTAACATCCCCCCTTAAGAACAACTTGGGATAGGATTGAAGGATTTACAAATATGACACGATAGGAGAAGGAAGGAGGCACTAGAGCCTATCCCCCCTTAGTGACAACTTCCTGAACTCCAACCATAAATCGAAGTTTAGTAAACTTCGCCTCTGTGAGAGCCTTTGTTAAGATGTCTGCAACTTGATCATCTGTTGAACAATATTGCACTTCAAGAACATGGTCATGAATGAGCTTTCTGATGAAGTGCATGTGTAGTTCAATATGTTTGCTGCGCTGATGCTGAACTGGATCTTTGCAAAGCTGAATGGCACTTTGATTCTCACACCAAAGTGTAGTCGGATGCTGCTGCTCAAAGCCCAATTCTGATAGGATCTGACGAAGCCACAAGGCTTCCTTACTAGCTTCCACGGCACCACGATACTCTGCTTCTGCTGACGAAAGAGAAATGGCAGCCTGTTTCTTACAGGCCCATGTAATAGGTCCTGAACCAAGAGTGAAGACATAACCGGCAGTAGACTTCCGATCATCAGGGTCACCAGCCCAATCAGAATCAGTGAAACCAACTAATAGAGGAGCTGCTTTGGCACTGTAATGAATCCCAAACTGTACTGTACCTCGAACATAACGAAGTATTCTTTTAGCTGCTTTCCAATGACTTTCACGGGGGTTTTGCATAAAACGAGCAACAAGGCCAACAACAAAGGAAAGGTCAGGACGAGTATGGGTTAAATACAAGAGTTTTCCTACAAGTTGACGGTATAAGGTAGCATCAACTTCAGGAGAAGTACAAGAGACTGAAAGTTTGACTCCAGACTGAAAGGGAGAAGGAGCTGGCTTACAATCTTCCATGTGAAAATGACGGAGAATATCACAAGCATACTTGGACTGGGAAAGGGAAATACCCTCCTTGGATTGCAAGACTTGAAGACCGAGAAAATAGTGTAAGTGTCCTAAGTCTGTCATTTCAATTTTCTTTTTAAGGCTGGACTTCACATGGTTTATAAGGTTGGGATCACTACCAGTAAGAATAAGATCATCAACATAAAGAACAAGGATGATAAGAGAGTTGCCCACTTTCTTGGTGTAGACAGTATTGTCAGAATAACACCTAGAAAAGCCAGATTCTAAAAGAAAGCTATCCATTTTGGCATACCAAGCCCGAGGAGCTTGCTTGAGACCATAAAGAGATTTCTTAAGTCGACATACAAGGCTGGAGTCTGTTTGGATGAAGCCAATGGGTTGTTCCATATAGATTTCTTCATGCAAGTCCCCATGCAGGAAGGCAGATTTAACATCCATCTGATGGACTTCCCATTTTAAAGAGGCAGCAAGGGAAAGAACAAGGCGGATAGAGTTCATTTTGGCAACAGGGGAGAAGGTGTCAGTGTAGTCAATGCCTTCAACCTGTAAAAAGCCCTTAGCAACAAGACGAGCTTTATGTTTATCAACTTTCCCATCTGGTCCATACTTGGTTCTGTAAACCCTTTTACATCTAACAAGTTTGCGTCCCTTTGGTAGAGGAACAAGATCCCATGTATCATTTGCCAATAATGAATGATATTCTTCATTCATAGCTGCTTCCCAATGTGGATGGCCTGAAGCTTCTGAAAAAGTGTCAGGATCATGATTTACTGGAGCTTGAGCCAGTAAATAAGAGGCTCTGTCAAACTGAGAACGTGTACGTCGCTGATCTGTAGGATCACCGGCAAGATCACCTGCTGCATCCCGAGTAGCACGGACCCATCTTGGAAGTTGAGGATCCTGAAAAGGTGGGGGAGGATTGTCATCCTCACTTTCATCATCTGAAGAA
>APFE031669527.1:92683-108034 GCA_000404065.3 Pinus taeda | reverse complement strand
CATTGGTTGGAATTACCACTCCTCAAACCATCAAGATAGAAGGACATATCAAGAAGAAAAAGGTAATAGTGTTGATTGATTCAGGAAGTACCCACAATTTTGTTCATTGTAAAATAGCAAAAGAATTGAATTGCTTCCTATATCCAGTACCAGAGTGTCAAGTGATGGTTGCAAGTGGAGGAACGATAAATTGCTCTAGAAAGTGCCATAATATCAAGCTATCCATGGGATAATATGTATTGAATAGCCCAATGCTTTTTATTCCAATGGGAGGTGTTCATGTTGTAATAGGAGTTCAATGGCTACAATCCTTGGGTACAATAGCTTTTAACTTTCAAGAACTTTTCATGAAATTTTATTCAAAAGGAAAGGAAATTGAATTAAGGCGCATTGCAGGGAAACTGGGAAAGATAATTAGCTCTAACGATATGACAAAGCTTCAAAAAAAGGAACAACGAGGCGTAATTTCACAATTATGTTCACTAGATGTTTCCACATCGAAATCATCTATTTCTCTAAATCTCCAAAAAGTCTTGGACAATCATTCCAATGTATTTGAGACTCCCAAAGGTCTCCCTCCTATTCATGATCATGATCATGCTATTCATTTGATTCCAGAAAGTGTTCCTCCAAACATCAGGCCGTACAGATATCTCTATTCCCAAAAGAGTGAAATTGAACGTATGGTTGCAGAAATGCTAGAGGTTGGTATAATTCAACCTAGCCAAAGTTATTTCTCTGCTCCAGTAGTATTGTTGCACAAGAAGGATGGATCATGGTGCATGTGTCTGGATTATAGGGAGCTCAACAAGCTCACTATTAAAGATAATTTTCCCATTCCTATCATTGATGAATTACTAGATGAATTGCATGGATCAATTTACTTCACCAAGTTGGATCTTCATTCTGGATATCATCAAATCAGAATGAAAATTGAAGACATTTCGAAAACAACATTTAGAACTCATGAGGGTCATTATGAATTTTTGGTCATGCCCTTTGGCCTTACCAATGCACCTTCTACATTT
This sequence comes from Pinus taeda, assembly GCA_000404065.3. Taxonomy (NCBI): domain Eukaryota; kingdom Viridiplantae; phylum Streptophyta; class Pinopsida; order Pinales; family Pinaceae; genus Pinus; species Pinus taeda. Next base: position 107,006 of record APFE031669527.1, on the reverse strand, counting down.
CAAGGTTTGATGAACTCCATTTTTAAACCCACCCTTAGAAAATTTATGTTAGTATTTTTCATGATATACTAATCTACAGCATGTCTTGGAAGGATCATGTTGAACATGTTGATAGGGTACTACAACTATTGGAGGAGAAGCAATTATATGCAAAAATATCCAAATGTTCATTTGTGTAATGTAAAGGAGGTTGCCCCCTTGAAGAGGCTTATTTCTAAGGCGTTGATCTATCTTTTCTATCTTTTTGTGAGCTTGTTTCATAACAAAGTCAAACAATGAGAAGGCCATTTCCTAGTGACCATTTCTCTGACTTCTTTAAAGGAGTGTTTGTCCATAAATTATTCTCTCCTCATAAGAAACCTCGATCATTGGTCCAACCCGACGATAAGCCACTATGAGATTCTCCAAAATTTTCAAAATTATTTGGAGACATTCTCTAGTAGAGCTAGAGAGATTGTTATTTTCTAGCTCATTCTGCAATCTTGCATAATACACCTTGAAGTCATCAAGAGTAAGAGTGGACATGTTGTCTCCCAAGGCACCTCCTCATGAACATCTATAGGATGGGGGTAAAGAGGTTCATAGTTTTCGTTGTGGGTATATTTTTGAGTCGTACAACCTCTCTTACCACCATGACCTCCCACAGGAGCATGATTAAAATCTATAACATGATAAATGTTCACATACTGTTTAAATATAAACTAATTTCATTTGGACAATTCATATTCAAAAGATGTCTACACTGTAAAATTACCTGGTCCAAGAAATCTCTCATTCTCTAAGTCGTCATTCGGAGGACGATGGTCCCCTTCTGAGGAAACAAACTCAGATCTATTATGCCATGTACAAAACATCAAATTTCCAATCGTGAATAAGTATGAGAGATGGGATAAATTCTAACATTAAACATATCTTGAACAATATTTATGTTTAGCTTTCACATGAATTCTCTTGGATGACTCATTGAGAATCAACATGGCCAATGTCACACTTAGAGCATTTAGCTATGGATGATGATATTTTTTCAGATTAAATGTGTGCAAAATAAGTATTCACATGTTAAATGTTAAATTTATATATTGTATATACTTGAAACATGTTAACTAGCAATAAAACATGTACCTCTACCATGTGGAGTAGACCCCTAAGAATCGTGTCTACTCATTCATAAAGCCCTATCAAAATATCTATATGCACAGCTTGTACAATTTACATCAAATTTTCAATCAAAAGTATGAGACGCGTGCGATAATTTTTTTTGCATTAAAAATCTCACTTAAAGATTTCTATATATATTTTACCTGAACCAACTCTATCAAATAGTTTGTTGGTTCTCAAAGGTGGAGTACTCAAACCATTTCCGCCAACCTCAAACGAGACCAATGCACCTATCAACAACGATATTCTTTCACATTAAACATGTGTCAAAGAATATTATTCACATGTTAAATATGAATTTAGAGTGTGGCATTGAACACGTTTACTAGCAATCAAATGTGTACATGTAGTACGCCCCAAGAGACCCCTCAGAATGCCGTATAATATGTTTGTTGGAACCTAGAATGGATCCTCCTAACAAGGGGTCATTGGAGGGGTTGTTCGATGCCATTGTTCATATATACAATACAACTAGTTATTAATATTAATCTTGAAGATTGACATTTGGAAAGAATTAATGTTAATTCTATTTAAATGTTCTTGTTATTTAATATGAAAGAATAAAATTACTAGAAAACAGTTGGTATCAAATAAAAATGTTATCATGACATGACCTAGCTTGGAGTTGGGAATGTTACATTATGTTATCAAATCCTTGGTTTTAGAAAAATACCTATATGGGTAGAGGTCAATGTGGATTTGTTTGAGTTTGTTGTTATGGTGCATCTCACAAATCACTGATGGAGTTTGATGACCAATGCCTTCATCATTTTGAAGATTTCGTTGATGTCTTATGGCCTCACCTTTTTGGAGCTTCACATGGTTATTTCTAGGATATACAAATGATGATATGGTAATATGTCCATGATGAATAGCCTAGCCACATTGTATGGTAGTAGCGAATATTAGTTAGACTACACCTTAAAAAATTAATAAATAAATAAAAACAATGTGGGTCACAATTAAGATCTTTCAATATGCAGGGTTAAGTAATATTGATGTGTATTTAAAAATATATTGATAACAATAAAAACGTTTTAATGTGGACAATGAAATCCATCAATACAATATTTCATTATCAAATGTATATAGTTTTAAAGAAAACTATGTATATATTACATAATACAATTGAAGAAAATAAATTCTTATAGTTATAATATTTCAAGTAGTTTCATTATTTTACATTTTGGCCCTTTTTAGATATATTTGTAAGTAATTTTTTTTCCAAAATCTAAGAAATATTTGTTGGAATTGCATCGAGCGAGATAAAATATTTTGTGGTGAAAACCTTTTTAAAGTGGTCCACTCTAGGTTTACACCTCAAAATATTTGATCCCTCTCATGCACTTGCATGATAATGGTTAAGATGGATCTCATCTCGTTAATAACTAAAATGATGGGAATAGAAAAATGATTAAAAAGAAAAATACAAATAAAATATGTACACATGATTTACCTAAGAAAAACACATTTGGAAAAAAACCATCTACTAATAAGTTTATTATTATCCTTGAATTAAACTGAGTCGAGCGTGCCACCAACTTGACCCAACCAAGTAAGCCTTTAGTTCAACTCTGGGAAATTAAAATATAATATGCTTATTTTAGGTAAAGAGAGGTTTGTGTTATTGCTTCTAGTATGAACAAGCACTCCATGCAATGTAGTCACTGCTAAATAATTTTAAATATACATGTATGCTAACTTTGAATATGGTACTGTAAGGAAAGTAAAAATAGAATAGATATGAATTAATTTACCAATTATTTCATCAATGAAATATTTATAACCATTGTGAAAAAATATTGATCCTCTAGAATGGGAAATTTCTACTAAGAGGAAACTGTGGGTACAGATTACTGATGCCTCTTTTTAGGCATTTTATGCCCTTTGATGAAGGGCATTCAATAAAAAAAAAATCCAATATCTTATGTATCAAATATGATGGCATTCAAAATGAACATTGTATTCTTATTTTGATTTGTATTCCCTATTATTTTTTATTTTCTCATTTATGAAATTACCTATAGTTGTTGTAAATAAAAATAATGTATTATTTGACACGTATTTGAATTATTGTCAATGTGAAGCCAAATTAAATTGCATCAAGTTGAACTCGGCCCAAAGGTTTAGACTTCCATGTAGGCAGTAATTATGATCAAATGTGGCCTTTCATTGTGTTAATTGGCAATGTCAAATCCAAGATCTGTATTCAATTTCACACTTGATTTTTGTTCAATTGGATTCCTCTCTCATTTCCCAAAGCAATAGTCAAAGGGTGGTATGATATTTTATTACCATTTATATCTCATATGGTTGATAACATTCATATTTAGTAAAATTTTTGCAGCATGGAGACTTGTGTTGTAGTAGAGTGTGACGTTTTCCCAAAGAAAGATCACATACAAGTACAATCATTATGATATGCAACATCTAAAATTGCAGTAGATTCATTATGATATGTAATAGTTAAAATTGCACTAGTTAAAGGGCTATCCTAATTTTATTGTAGTGGGGAAATATTATAAAATTTTAGGAATAAGGTTAAATAATTGACTTTTGAGGATGTTCCTCTATCAAAGAGTCAAAGAGGGGGTTTCCTCCAATAAAAATTTCACTAGAGGGGCCTAAAATTTGGCTAGGTGGATTGTTGTCCTTTAATTATAAAAATCGCCAAAGCATAAATATCCAACATAGGAAATACCACTTGGTCTCATTTGTTGAGTCACATTCTTAAAGAGTTTATAGAAAAGGATGAGGTAGAATGGTGGCTTAAAAGTAGAGAAACATGGTTTGTAGAGTCTGACAAAAATAAAATAAAATAAATTGTAATTAAATACAAAATATAGGAAAAGTGTCAACACAATTTGGAAAATAGCCTTGGTTGATGCTACACGGGGAAATCACTTTTTGAATATTGCAATAGTTAGTAACAACATTTTCAAATGTTATGCAAGGAACCAGAAAGTATAGTGCAGAACTATTGAAGGTATAGTTTTTTTCCAAGAAAATTTTAATGTCAGAATGAATGCAAATTTAGAATAGGTCACACAAATAAACACAGGTGTGTACAAAATTTTGTATAATCACAACCTTTCTAATATGAAATATGCCTGAAAGAAACAAATAAAAGAAACTACCCTCACATATAACATACTCCACAATAATGTTAGTCCAATGGTTCCTTATGGAGTCAAATCAAACAATGAAATCACACCACCTTCACAAATGGTGACTCCAAGAAGAAGAACAAAGAATCTAAGAATCATATGTCAGGGAGTCTAAGGTTAACCCATGAAAATGAAGGGATTAGCAGCCTAGAGGGAATTTAAGCACATTGGGTAAAATACTTTCTTTACGTGAGGATAAAAAGCTAGTATGTTAACCTAAGAGCTCTAGAAACAACAACAAAACCAATTATGGAGCTAAATAAAATCAACCACAAGTTAGAAATGAATATGATACAAATGGTCAAGATAAAAATGGAAATATCCCAACTAGGAGTCATTTGAGGTCTCCATCAATACATGTGTCATCCATGGATTTTAACATAGAGAGGAACATAAGTGTCTATGTTCAAGTAGCCTTAATGATTTACTGTAAGTGCCTAATACATGCATAATTCAATTTCCAAAATAATGTGACAATTATTAATGATTGTATATTATCCTAGTTTAGAAAAAGTACAAATCAATGATTGAACTTTTCTTAAAAGGGTTCACATAAGATTTTAGGTGCACAAGAAATTGCAGAATGGAAAAGATACCTCGCATTTTTGCAAACACAGCAACGTGGCTTTCCCTTTCTAGTGCAAGAGTGTAAGTAGTTCCCTCTCATGGCTAGTGGTAATGGTAGTTCTAGTGGTTAAGGGAAGGTTGCCCCCTAGAGATTATGCAGGAAAGAGATAAAAACACCTTCTTCCTCACCAATGATCCAAAAAGTTTGTTCTCCTCAAATCATATTCCATTATCCTCTAGTCTTCTTTGAAAGAGTAGAGCAGTGTTAGCGTTAGTGAAGGCACCCATGTAGAATAGGCGCTTATAAGGTTTTCGTAGGTGAGGGAAAAAATGGTCGCCAACGCCACACTTTTTCCAATTTATACCTTTCAAATTTTTGGCCAAGAGTTTTAAATAGAACCTAAACTCTTGGTCGAGAGTTTTAAATGGAACCCAAACTCCCATCTAAGAGATTTTAAATAGAATCTAAACTATCGGTTGAGAGTTTGTGCCCACGAAATTGTTTTCAACCAAACATTCATCTAAGCGAATAAATTAGAATATAAGACTCTCAACCAAGAGTCATAATTAAAATCTAAAATTTCGATCGAGATTTTTCTAACCCGAGATTAACTCTACTAAACTCTCAGCCGAAATAATTTCAAACTCTCAACCAAGAAACTTTCAAACTCTTCGCTGAGAAAATATTTTGACTTTTTTTCTTGGCTAAGATTTTTCCGAACATAGTGCAAATTCTCTCCACATACCAAAATGTGTTTCCCATTTTTCACATTTTCACCATTTCCATATACAACATCCAAGGGTGAAGGTGTAAAATACCCAAAAAAAAATCTTCGAAAGGGAACTTATTGATAAAAATGTGGATTTCTCTATTATAATTCTTAAATTTAAATCAACTTTTCAACCCAAGTCTTTGGATTATTTTGATTTCCCTTGAAAGTTGAACTAATGTCCTATCAACTTTTTCTATTTTCCCATTTGTTTATGGCCAAAAACATTATATATCTCCGTCTTTAAGTCTATATTCACATAAAGAGTAGTCCAAAAGGCACTATGCAATACCCTCTTTTTGAACTCAGATTAATGATGTATGTTGTACATGAGGAAAGCATAGAAATCTATCTATGTAGTGGTTTTGAATATTAATAAAAAAAGTCGTCATTATTGTAGATAGAAAATGAAAAGAGTATAGGGGGTTATGATTCCATAATAGGGGGTAGCTATAGAGGCTAGAACTTTTGGTTTATATATTTTTTATTATGCCCAGTTTAGGGAAGTAAGGGAAAAATGTGGTTATGTGAGCCTCTTTGGTGAGGCCATGTGGAATTTTGAGAGCATGCATATTTGATCATACCTTTTTGGGGGGTTCAATTCATTCATATCCTTCACTTTCATTGCGATGTTCTTACATTTTGGAAAGAATAATATTCTTATGGAAAAAGAGCCATTATTATGGCTATGAGTTAATATTTTGTATGTTCCAATTGAGAAATTCCTGAGTGCTTGAATGCATTGGTATTGTTGGTGAATGTGTCCATATGTTGAGAATTTATGGAGCTTCCAGCATTGAGATTTCCTAACTATTAGTGCTATAAACCCAAAGAGAAATGGAATGCTTGATTGATATTCAATTTTATCTCATTCAAAGCTTTCTATTCATTTTTTCTCCACTAAAAATTCTAATAATTGACTAGTATGGAATGAAGTGAAATAGATATAGTTGAGAAGGATGTTGTAAAATTTCATAGGTACTAGGCTACCCAAAAAATCTCCCAACTTCAATGACATTAGTAGGAAATAGCCACTTGATTATGGCCTCCATATTCATGGGATCTACCTTGAGTTCCCCTCCACCAATAAAATACCTCAAATTCAACAATGATTGCTGAGAAAAAGAATATTTCTTAAGGTTAACAAACAACTAATGCCTTTTTGGGGTATCTAACACTTGTATGCTCTTCCCAAGTAGATATTATTTTAGTATATCATCTAAGTGCACTATCACAATTGCAAATGTATCTAGAAAGAGATGGAATGTGTCATTCAACACGTGTAAATGTAACTAGTGAATAACATAAATAAAAAGGAATTACCATTTATGCATATAAATTATGCCTTGTCTTTAAGGTGGTATTCTAGGTGTATTATTTTGTAACTCATAGTTAGTGGTATCTCATTCAAGGTCGAGCTTGGTGAAGTACTCAACGTGTTGTAACTGATCTAACAAATCATCGAACTTAGTCAGAGGGTATCGATTCTTAACGTTATCTTTTTCAAATCTTTATAGTTGATACACATTCTCTAATTCCGCTCCTTCTTGGGTACTATGATGGTAGGTGACTCACAAGGTGAGGTGCTTGGATTAATTATTCCTTTCTCTAGTTGTTGTTGCAATTATTTATTCACTTCATTTGATTCCAGAATGAATTTTCTATATAACCTAATATTTTCCAATGGGTAGTAAGGGAATGATTGTATCTTATTCTCCTCTTCAATCTTAGGTGGTAACCCTTTAGATCTTAAAACACTTCTCTATATAGTTAATACACCTTCTTCAACTAAATTTTGTACTCTTTAGTACATCAATCCAAATATGCCTTCACTTTACCTATTAATCACTTGGCTAATTTTCTCTTAAGAAAAGTAATAAAAACTTTCTACTAGAATTGATATATTGCTTAGCTTGGTTAGCACTTACTAGATAGATATAGGACTTACCTTTGTGTGCATTATTGATGAAATACTTCCCAGAATTTATTAATGATATTGGTTTTCTGTCCTCATGAATATTGAATCCCTCATATACATGAAGGGGCTTCCAAACATTACGCGACACATCAAGTGGTATCACATTTACCTCCACTTCATTAACATAGTTTTCACTTACAAAAAGTTTGATCTTACACTATTTAGTGGGATTGATCTCTATATCCTTATTTAACAATCTTGGTGGATATGGGTTAGGATGATCATGAACTTCTAATCCAATATTATTTACTAGATATTTTGTTATGACATTTTCCCCTGAAGTGGAATCAAATGGATCATCTGCCTTTGTCTTCTTGACCTAGATCTTAATATGTAATAATTTATTCATAGCCTTCTCTTGCTTGTGGTGAGGGATACTTGGTTACAATTCCTTCTATAGTGTAGTGTAGAAAATATTTTCATCTACTTTCAAGTTTATCTCTACACAATTATTTAAATCCATGGCTAGCAAGCTCTTCTTCTTGGAATCCTTTTTACAGTTTTTTGGATTCATCTTTGGATGTATCTTCCAACACTTATCTTTGGTATGATCATCAATATTATAATCATTGTAGTGGTGTTTAGACCCTTGCAATGACATGTGGTAGCTACTTACCTTTTTTTGTTTCCTTTCCACTTCTTCCACTCCTTGGAAGGATATTGGTGGTGTTTTTGTTTGGAACCACTTGATTTGCCTTTTGTATTAACTATATTCTTGAGGTATTGTACTTGAAAATAGGCCTCATTAATTGTCTTAGGTTTAAAGAGCATCACTTGTTTACATAAATGACTATGTAGACCCCCTAGATACTTGAAGAGTATGTTTGGGTTCTTAGGAATATATATCCAACATAATAAAAAAAATTATGAAGTTAGTGGTGTACTCTTGGACACTAATCTACTCTTACTTCTACCCAAAGTGATACAAATGGATCCACTAGTCCTATACATGTCCAATGGGTTGTAAATAGGAATTGATAAGGGATTTAAACACCTCACACTTTGTTACCAAGGGGTTACCTTCTAGCCTAAGATTATTTTTGTGTATTTCCCACTAAGCTAGGGCATGGCCCTTTAAATATTTAGTTATGAAACATAAATATTTTTCTCTTCTCCTATTTTGTGGACGTTGAAATAAATTTATATTCTTTCACCCAATAATTAAACTTAACAACATCAATCTCACCTTGGTAGGGTTTGATATCCACTTTTGCTTCCATTTCAAATATAGATATTGATGAAGTGATACGCTAGAGCTTGGTTTATCTTTTCCCAACTATTTTTTCAACTCCTTTTCTAGGTATTCATTATCTCTTCATTTTTCATCTAATTCAACCTCTTATTTAGAGAAAATAACCTCCCCAAAAGGTCCAAACTTGTTCTCTAGAGTTTCTGTGAGGAGTGCCACGTTGTGAGAGATGTGATTGCCTGGTTCTTCTAGCTTCAAAAATATCTTCCCTGTCTCATATTGAGACTTGTTATGATTGGACTCATCATCCATGGTTAGGGTTCTTAAACTTCCTTCTTAAGCCAATTTTTGAATCCTACAATTTATAACAAAGCCTTGAAGAAAAAAATGATTTGATACCAATGTGATCTATGAAATTATGTGGATATTCCACTACAATAGTTTTCCACAACATATCTTATGATATTTTAAAACATTTTTTATGCAGGTTATTATGGATCTCAAAATTAATAATACTAAGGTAGCACTCAAAATTATGGAAATAACTAAAACCAAAATGAAAGAAATAAGAATATAAACACACCATCCACACAAATGAACACAAGATGTAACCTAGGAAACTAAATATGGTATAAAACCCAACTATAAGATGAGGCTTGTGCTCAACTCTTCTTTTCATAGTTATGAAATGCAAGTACAAAGGAAGGGGTGCTCACTATGGAGTTGGGATGGATACTATATCCTAAATTGATACTACAAAATCTTCTACCTCCTTTGTTATGCTTGAATATCCAACCCCTAGATGCTCTTCTCAACTATGAGATAATAAAATACCAAAAGAATGGAACCATTTCCTTCCCTAGTAGCATAATACATAACATAGCTTAATAGTCATCGAGGGTTAGGGATAGGGTTTTCTATATACCTCGACCCCTAATTAATGTTAGGGATTTGGAACCTATAGAATATTCTTGGAATTCCATGTGGCTATCCCCACATGTGTGAGTGATGTGGGCTAATATGACATCCATTCAATACCATGGTGGTTAACAAGATAGGAAAGCTTGTGGGAGACAAAACATCAACATACAAATTCAATCGAGGTGATAGTCACACCATTTGAAATTTTTCAGTGTACATAACAATATTGAATGGATGAAAGATATGCTCATAAATATTTAAATGAAAAATGTGTCATTTGATGCCTCAAATAGGTTCTAGGCATTTCCAAGCCCTAAAACACCAAAGTGGGACCTACACCTAACACAAATGACAAACAAGGAGGAATAAAACTTATTGAATTATCATACAAATCAAAAGGAAATTGCTTGAACAACAGAGCAAAGTGTAGTACAAATTGCCATAAAGCAAATTCTTATCGCATGCATTGCCCACTCTTTTTTGTTGTCACTTGTCCCAATTATAGATTCATAGATTTAAGTCCTAATATGATATCACCCCATAGTACATTTACTTTTTATTTTTTAAATAAATTAAATTGTGTGAAATAATTATAACGTAAATTTGTATTAATTAAATAATAATAATAATAATTCTTCCTCCATGAGTACCACTTTTATGTGATTAAAGTAGTGAAATATCGAAAGTATGAAGTAGATGAGATATGAAAAAAGAAAGCAATGAGTTTAGCAGTTGCATGGGTGAAGTAAGCTAGAGAGCACTGAAAGAGAGTATAAGTCTAGGCCAAGGGCTCATTTTATAGCCCAGTATGAGGAGATGTGTAAGTCTGTCCATCAGTATTTAAAATAAACATAAATTATGTTCTAAAGAGAAATAATAGAGACTATAATAAAAAAAATAAAAAAAAAAAATATGTTGTAAAGTAATTAAAAGTATAAAAAAATGTGTGAGTATGATTCTTTCAAAAATATTTCAACAAGAGAGTTAAGTAAACTATTTCAAAATCTATGTTGACTGAATTATGTAAAAAAAATGTTGATGGCCTCCCGCCGCTAACAAAATATCTCTGACAAAAGACCCGCATCCGGACGATCTTTTATGGTTGACTTTAATGCTGGTACTCTCCTCGAAATTGGTTTTAGGGTTTCTGGAAAGGTCTCGACCGGTTACACCCACACCTGCCGGTTCTCTTCACACCAACCCGACTTTTGTCAACTCGTGCTCCGTCATTTTGTCATTTTCATTGTTCTGTCGCGCCGAAAACTTGCTCTTTCTGTGGGGAAACTCTGGTTCTCTGTGCTCTGGTTCGAATACCGTCTCTGTGGCTATCTCTCGGCTTCGATAGTTATGGGAGGTAAGGTCTTGCCGGCTTGTGAAGGCGCATCTGGCTCTGCACGATAACAACTGGTTAAATGTATATTTGTCTGTTTATCTTTTTGATGTTAACACTGTTTTCAATCTGGTTAATTCGTTGGTTTCATTCCTTGACAGGTCCTTTCTCCAAACCCTGCGCCTCGCCCCTAATGTGCAGGTAAGGAATGGTTCCTTGCTATCGTATTTCCGCCTTTCTCCTTCAGACTCTAACCACCTCTGCCACTGTCTTTCAGGGTTTTATGGTTGTACTGGTATTCTTCTCGGCTCCCAGGTTTTCTGGTAAGACCCCTGGTCCCCTCTGGTTTTACTTTCAACTTTAAATGTTCATATATGTATTTACACAGGTCTCTAACCCGTTTTGTTTTGGTTGCAGGTGAGTCCAGGTGACTGACCCGTGCTCGCGGTGTTCCTAATCAACTTCTCCTCGCGGCTCTTTCCGGGTAGCGTCTTCACATAATGACTTTAGTTATTTGTAGGTTATTTCTGGTTCTTAGGATAGTTCGCCTGTGCTATGGAACAATAGGGTGCTCTGTTGTCTGTATAATGATTTCTCTTTGGCGTTGATTATGGCCTCGGCCTTACTCCTGTAACATGGTTGTCGAACTCCTTTTTACTCAAACCCTTGTTGGGTTTTTACGGGCTTTTAAGCCGTCACACTATGTAGCGTTATTTGGTGATGTTCTGAACGATTCAGGGTTTCGAACCCTCCTCCTGTCACTTTCTGTTTACTCAGCGGTGTAAAACCCTAGGGTTTATCCAAACCCTTGTCTGTTGACTCCTTTGATGATTACGATTGTAACTATTTGGCTTCTGGTTATATATTTGTGTTGTTCGAGATTCTGTTCTGTCGATGGCTATGCCAGTTCTTAAGCGATGTTCTATGGTATCATTCGCTGTTCGAATGTTGAGTTTGTAATTCTGGTGCTGTTCTTTAAATTCTCGTTTCGTTATAATGCGTTGATTTATTTGATACTCTGAACAGTATATGAGGGTTTGTATAATCGTATGAAATGATACAATATTATGTTAGCTTGCTACGGCATTTTACTCTGTTTTCAATTAATCAGGGGGTTCTTATTAAATACCTGTATCTCTCCTTTTCGTAAGCACAGACTCTTGTCCTCTGGTTATGGGAATGTCTTTGACTGTTAGCGTCCGCTACTCTTATGCATTCGTCTGGATGTTGGCTTGTGTGTGCAACCTTGTATGCGCTCCGTTGGATAGTGCTGTGACTGTCACGTCCGCTCCACTTATAGATTGTATCTGTCTGTTATTTCAAACACAATTTGATTGTACAGGAATTTATATTACGATGCAAGAATTTGTCTATTACAGTGATGATTAAGGAAACGAATAAACAATAAGTATCGATTTTGGAAATGACTGTAGTTTCTGTTTTTTTTTCATATGAGAGAGGAACCTCTTACAATCATACCCCTGCTATCTTTAAACTCAAAGAACCTAACTGTTCTTTCTCCGTGGAACTGTCCCAACAGATTTGGGCAACTGTTTTATCTAACTGTCTATAACTAATACAATGCTTTTAAAGAAAATTAATTAACTAACAATTATGCTTCTGTTCCTAATTCCCAAATAAGACAGAATCAGTGCATGAACTAATTTAACCGAATCCTATCAGCATTCTAAAAAAGGTAAATAAAACAAGTAAATGAAATAAAATAACCGACAAGGTTTTTGACACCTGTCCAGTTATACGTAGTGACTGTGTGTTCTGGTTTTCTCTGAGACTGTCAGCCTCATTCTGCCTCCTCAGAGCTGGACGCTCCTGCATCAGGCTCCCGGGGTGAGAAAAAGTCATGGCTCCGTTCCATGAGGTCGTCAACAGAATAGCCTGCCTTTTGTATTTGTGTCTCATTAAGCCACGAACTGTCCTCTATTGGACGGTTCTTCCACTTTACCAAATACCGCAAATACTCCTTCCTGCGCGTGCGCTTAGCTACCTGTGTGTCCAGAATTCCCTCAATCTCGACGGGTGGTGCCATCGGCATCTGTCTCGTCCATGAATCTCCTTCCAATTTGGTGTCCCGCGGTGGCTCTGCTGCTGCATCATCTGCCGAACCTGCAACATAAGGGAACAGATCTGCCACATTAAAAATAGGGGAAATACCAATCCCTGGTGGCAACTGTATCTCATAAGCGTTCGCAGAAAATTTGCGAATGATCTTGCAGGGCCCGATCTTCTTAAATTTGAGCTTGCTGCACTCTCGCTTTGGAAACCGTTCCTTGCGTAAGTACGCAAGAACTTCATCCCCGACATTAAACTGAACTTCCCGGCGTTTTGTATCAGCTCGCTGCTTGTACCTCTGATTGCTGTCCTGTAGTTTCAGCTTAACCTGTTCGTGCAGTTTGCTCATAGCTTGGGCGAAATCTTCTCCATCAGCGCTCCGTTTCTCTAGTTTCCCCAAATCTCGTAACTCGTGCACTCCTCGCGGATGCATGCCATACAGAATTTGGAAAGGACTGTATCCTGTGCTACGGTTAGGGGAATCGTTGTATGCGAATTCCGCCTGTGCCAGTACACGATCCCAAGTCTGGGAATTTTCACCTGTTAGACTTCTAAGCAAATTCCCCAGACTTCGGTTCACTACCTCCGTCTGCCCGTCCGTCTGCGGATGATAAGAGGAGCTGAACTGCAACTGAGTATTTAATTTTTTCCATAGAGTTCGCCAAAAATGGCCTGTGAACTTGACATCTCTGTCAGAGATAATGGTTCGTGGAAGTCCATGCAACCGCACAATCTTTGTAAAGAAAAGATGTGCTATGTAAGTAGCATCGCTGGTTTTCCTACATGGTACAAAGTGTGCCATCTTCGAAAATCGGTCAACTACAACCATTACTGAATCAAAGCCGCATTTTGTCTTTGGCAAACCCAGCACAAAATCCATGCTGACTGAATCCCATGGTCGGCTAGGAATGGGCAATGGCATATAAAGTCCAGTGTTCTGACTGTGACCTTTTGCCAATTGACAAATTTTACACCTAGCCACATACCTCTGCACATCTCGCTGCAACTTAGGCCAAAAATAGAAATGCTGTACCTGAGCGATGGTTTTGTCAATTCCAAAGTGTCCTGCCAGGCCTCCGCTGTGTTTTTCCTGTATGATATTTTCCCGCATAGAACAGTTGGGAATACATAACTGCCCTCCTTTGAACAGCAATCCTTCCTGTAGGTTATAAT
>APFE031669527.1:35962-92335 GCA_000404065.3 Pinus taeda | reverse complement strand
GTCATAGGTCGAGTACTTCTGTTTGCTCTCATTTAGCTTTTCGCTGAAATAAGCAACTGGTCTGTCCTCCTGGCTAAGAACTGCCCCAATGGCTGTACCACTGGCATCGCAACGAACTTGAAAAAGTTTGTTGAAATCCGGCAGTCTCAACACTGGTCTTTCAGTGATCTTTTTTTTCAAGATCTGAAAACTGTGTTCTGCTGCTTCAGTCCAGTGAAATGGCTGATTCACTTTCTTGATCGTATCCAACATTGGTGCGCAAATCTCGCTGAAATTTCTGATGAACTTCTTGTAAAAACTGGCAAGTCCATGGAAACTTCGAACTTCAAACAAACTCTTCGGAGAAGGACAGCTAACTATAGTTGTCACCTTTTCTGGATCCATTTTTAATTCATTCTCCGCAATAACAAAACCCAGATATATTAGTTCCCGCTGAAAAAAAAGTACATTTCTTCAAGTTAATTAACAGCTTGTTCTGCTGTAATTTTCTCAACACACTCTGCAAATGCCTGAAATGCTCCTCCTTAGTCTTACTAAAAATCAGAATATCGTCCAAGTAAACTATTACAAACTTACCGTTAAATTATTTCAGCACTTCATTCATCAGACGCATGAAAGTGCTGGGAGCGTTGCTCAAACCAAACGGCATCATTAGCCATTCGTATAAGCCTTCGTTTGTCTTGAAAGCGGTTTTCCATTCATCTCCCTCACGAATCCGGATCTGGTGATATCCACTCTTCAAGTCAATCTTGGAAAAGTAAGTCGCTCCACTCAGACAATCCATCATATCGTCCATCCTTGGTAAGGGAAACCTGTACCTAACAGTAATTTTGTTAATCGCCCTGGAATCCGTACACATTCTCCACTCTCCTCCTTTCTTTGGAGCCAAAACAGTAGGCACTGCACATGGGCTCATGCTCTCCCGAATCAAACCTTTGTCCAACAACTCTTGGACCTGTTTCCTAATCTCTTCATGGTCCTTGGGACTCATGCGGTAAGCTGCTTTATTTGGCAGACTTGCCCCTGGTATAAAGTCAATGCAGTGACTAATACCTCTCCTCGGTGGCAACTCATCTGGAAGATCATCCACCACAATGTCTCCAAAATCCTGCAGCAACCTCTGAACTTCTTCTGGTAAATCTGAAATCTGTGTGTGGAGTACCACTGTTCTTGGTCTCCTTATGACAGCAAAATTTATCTCGCTGTCCTCCATCTGTTTTATGAATTATTTTCCTCCTAACAACAGTGCTTTCGCTCCACTAGCCTCTGCTGTGCTTTCCTCTTTGATGGGTACAAGCGTATGCTTGATCCCATCTTTCACAAACTTATAGCAGTTAGTTTTCCCATCATGAACTGCACTCTTGTCAAACTGCCAAGGTCGTCCTAACAGCAAATGACAGACATCCATTGGCATGACATCACAAAGAATCTTGTCCTTATACTTACCAATCTGAAACTCTACCTCACACTGTTCATCAACTAACAGTTGATGCCCCTTCTGCAACCATGATACTTTGTAGGGAGTGGGATGTTTCAGCTTCTTTAATCCCAGCTTCTCCACCATCTCCACAGCTACCAGATTATCGGTACTTCCACTGTCAATGATCACCTTACAACACTTACCTCGTGACTTGCAAACAGTGCGAAACAAAGCCTTTCGCTGATCTGGTTCTGCAACTTCCTTTGCTGGTTTTAACAGCACTTTATTTAACACCAAGGCTTCGCCTATTTCAGGTGTATTCTCTGCTTCTTGAGGTGTCTCCTCAAAATCTTCAGGCTGAGCAACATAGGTTCCTCTCCCGCCTGCTGGTTCACCTTCCGGACAGTCATACGACTTGTGTCCCAATTTATGACAACGGTAACATTGGACAGTTCCCCTGCCTCGACCAAATCCTCGTCCTCTCTGAGCTGGTCGTCCTTCCCTGTTGCTGTTGTCCTTATCTGTTGCGCCAGCAGATTTGGAACTGCTGCCCTCCTCATTCAGACTTGCACCTCTACCTCTGCCATAAACCTTGCCTTTTCCTCTGCCAGAACCACCTCCTCTCCTGGTGTTCTGTTTCCTGTTTATCTTCTCCTCTGCCTTCAGTGCAAACTGATAGGCTTCATCCAATGTTTGTGGTGAAAGAATACCAATTTCGTCCAAAATATCCCCTCTCAAGCCATTTACAAATCTGGCTGTTTTCTCTGAGGTATCTTCCACATACCTTGCTCGCAAATTCAATTTATAAAATCCTCTGTAAACTCCCTAACAGTCATCCCTCTTTGTTTCAGGTTCTGTACCTGTCTGTACAACATAATCTGATAATCCTTCGGTAGGAACTTCTCCTTCAGCGTTGCTTCCATTCTGGCCCATTTCTTGATTGGTTGTTTGTTTAATCTTCTCCTTTCCGCCTGAACGTTGTCCCACCATAAGGACGCATGTCCTTTCAGCTTAGTGGCGGCAAACTTTACTTGCTTGTCTTCACTGGTTTCCTCAAACTCAAAAAATTTATTAACTTCACTCAGCCAATCTAACAACACATCTGCCGACAAACTCCCGTCATAAGTAGGTAATTCGTGCCTCGGCTTATGACTGGACAACAAAACTGACTTTAATAATCTCAGTTCCGGTGTTACTCCCTCATACTCATCCTCTTCTGGTTCAACTGTTTCTTCATCACTGTTATCTGCTGGGTTTCTTCTTCCTCCAGCCTCTATCACTGCCAATCTTTCACGCAAAACTCATATCTCTTCTCGCAATCCAGCATCTACTGGCCTGTGGACTACTCGTCCTCTTCCTCTTCCTCTTCCTCTTGCTTCACCTTCACCTTCTACCTGTTCCATTAGTTCTAACTCAATAAACTAGCTCTGATACCGCTTATGATGGCCTCCCACCGCTAACAAAATATCTCTGACAAAAGACCTGCGTCCGGACGATCTTTTATGGTTGACTTTAATGCTGGTACTCTCCTCGAAATTGGTTTTAGGGTTTCTGGAAAGGTCTCGACCGGTTACACCCACACCTGTCGGTTCTCTTCACACCAACCCGACTTTTGTCAACTCGTGCTTCGTCATTTTGTCATTTTCGTTGTTCTGCCGCGCCGAAAACTTGCTCTGTCTGTGGGGAAACTCTGGTTCTCTGTGCTCTGGTTCGAATACCGTCTCTGTGGCTATCTCTCGGCTTCGATAGTTATGGGAGGTAAGGTCTTGCCGGTCTGTGAAGGCGCATCTGGCTCTGCACGATAACAACTGGTTAAATGTATATTTGTCTGTTTATCTTTTTGATGTTAACACTGTTTTCAATCTGGTTAATTCGTTGGTTTCATTCCATGACAGGTCCTTTCTCCAAACCCTGCGCCTCGCCCCTAATGTGCAGGTAAGGAATGGTTCCTTGCTATCGTATTTCCGCCTTTCTCCTTCAGACTCTAACCACCTCTGCCACTGTCTTTCAGGGTTTTATGGTTGTACTGGTATTCTTCTCGGCTCCCAGGTTTTCTGGTAAGACCCCTGGTCCCCTCTGGTTTTACTTTCAACTTTAAATGTTCATATATGTATTTACACAGGTCTCTAACCCGTTTTGTTTTGGTT
Source organism: Pinus taeda (assembly GCA_000404065.3). Taxonomy (NCBI): domain Eukaryota; kingdom Viridiplantae; phylum Streptophyta; class Pinopsida; order Pinales; family Pinaceae; genus Pinus; species Pinus taeda. The sequence goes on along the minus strand of APFE031669527.1, from coordinate 88,768 downwards.
GCAGGTGAGTCCAGGTGACTGACCCGTGCTCGCGGTGTTCCTAATCAACTTCTCCTCGCGGCTCCTTCCGGGTAGCGTCTTCACATAATGACTTTAGTTATTTGTAGGTTATTTCTGGTTCTTAGGATAATTCGCCTGTGCTATGGAACAATAGGGTGCTCTGTTGTCTGTATAATGGCTTCTCTTTGGCGTTGATTATGGCCTCGGCCTTACTCCTGTAACATGGTTGTCGAACTCCTTTTTACTCAAACCCTTGTTGGGTTTTTACGGGCTTTTAAGCCGTCGCACTATGTAGCGTTATTTGGTGATGTTCTGAACGATTCAGGGTTTCGAACCCTCCTCCTGTCACTTTCTGTTTACTCAGCTGTGTAAAACCCTAGGGTTTATCCAAACCCTTGTCTGTTGACTCCTTTGATGATTACGATTGTAACTATTTGGCTTCTGGTTATATATTTGTGTTGTTCGAGATTCTGTTCTGTCGATGGCTATGCCAGTTCTTAAGCGTTGTTCTATGGTATCATTCGCTGTTCGAATGTTGAGTTTGTAATTCTGGTGTTGTTCTTTAAATTCTCGTTTCGTTATAATGCGCTGATTTATTTGATACTCTGAACAGTATATGAGGGTTTGTATAATCGTATGAAATGATACAATATTATGTTAGCTTGCTACGGCATTTTACTCTGTTTTCAATTAATCAGGGGGTTCTTATTAAATACCTGTATCTCTCCTTTTCGTAAGCACAGACTCTTGTCCTCTGGTTATGGGAATGTCTTTGACTGTTAGCGTCCGCTACTCTTATGCATTCGTTTGGATGTTGGCTTGTGTGTGCAACCTTGTATGCGCTCCGTTGGATAGTGCTGTGACTGTCACGTCCGCTCCACTTATAGATTGTATCTGTCTGTTATTTCAAACACAATTTGATTGTACAGGAATTTATATTACGATGCAAGAATTTGTCTATTACAGTGATGATTAAGGAAACGAATAAACAATAAGTATCGATTTTGGAAATGACTGTAGTTTCTGTTTTTTTTTCATATGAGAGAGGAACCTCTTACAATCATACCCCTGCTATCTTTAAACTCAAAGAACCTAACTGTTCTTTCTCCGTGGAACTGTCCCAACAGATCTGGGCAACTGTTTTATCTAACTGTCTATAACTAATACAATGATTTTAAAGAAAATTAATTAACTAACAATTATGCTTCTGTTCCTAATTCCCAAATAAGACAGAATCAGTGCATGAACTAATTTAACCGAATCCTATCAGCATTCTAAAAAAGGTAAATAAAACAAGTAAATGAAATAAAATAACCGACAAGGTTTTTGACACCTGTCCAGTTATACGTAGTGACTGTGTGTTCTGGTTTTCTCTGAGACTATCAGCCTCATTCTGCCTCCTCAGAGCTGGATGCTCCTGCACAAATGTGAGTAAGATCCTTTCAAAAATATTTCAACAGGAAATTTAAATAAACTATTTCAAGATCTATGTTAACTAAATTATGTTGATAAATTAGTTAATATGTGATCTTCTAAATTCATGTTAAATCTGTCTTAATGGATTTATATTGATATATGTTACATTGTTTTTTTATTCTTATTTCTAAAAAATTACATCATTTATGTTCATTTTCTGGTTGGATAAGTGTCTACTGAAAATTGCAGATGAAATATTGTAAAAAAGGTTGTGTTATTTTATTTTCTAGATCTCTGTGTATGAATGTGCTTGTGCCTTTTGAAAATGAAATGGACCAGGAAAGCTAAACAAAAAGGGGTAGCTCAAGCGGCAATGGCCGTGGAAATGAAGTCTCACCGAACGGGAAGTCTTGGGTTCAAATCTTGGGCTACCCTTCCCCGTTGAGGGGTACTTAATGGACATGTAAATGGGAGAGTCCCGCCCCAGCCTACAAAAAAAAACAGAAACAATAAATAAACAGCTGAGGTGCAGGTAAATGGCACTTAGAGATTTTCTGCTCGTGGTGAGTTTATTAACTGTTAAGAATTCCGTGGCTGGCAGAATCCAGATATCTATAAAATTCACACAACGATGGGTTTGGTGTCTTCAGAGGATAATTGTGAGTATGGGCCGCAGGAATCTTTTCCAACTGTTTCAGATTGTATTATCGATCCAGGCAACCGATCACCTTCACTCTCATTTTCAGATCCGTGGATTGATCTCCAATCTTGCAGCTCTGTACACTGTCTTTCTGTCAGGTCGAAGTGTTGTTAACTCTGCGGTGTTCACGGGTCTTGGTTTCTTGACCTCATATTTAGAGCCGTGTTATTTGTTTATCAATATGCTGTAGTCAAAATCTGGAGATATTTGTTAGGGATATCAGGTTAAAGCAAATTATTATTTTATTCTGGGCATTCTATATTACATCATGTGTAAATTATTATTTTATTTTGGGCATTATATTACATCATGTGTTACTTGTTTCGGTGAGGTGTAAAATATTGAGAAATTTGTATTTTATGGTTATGGTTATAGTTATGGGTGAGAATTTCTTATGGGTGAGTTTTTAAATCATTTTGAAAAGTTTATTTTAGGATAGTCATGTGGTTGGTACATGTTATTTTTTTTATTCAATTTTAAATTTTATGGGGTATTTTTGGTCTATTGTGATAAGGTTTTAGGAATAGATTCTCCTACTTTTATGCAGTTTTTGTTCTTGTTAATTCATAAATTCTAGTTGCAACCACTAGGTTTGATCTTGGACCTAGCTTAAATTTCTCCAACAAGTTACTTATTCACCATGGTTAGATAAAATAATCAGCATAGAAGAATCTTAACTTTCACCGTGGTTACAAAAATAATCAATGTAGAACAATTAATCGTTCAAAAAAAATGATCACAATTAATCCTTCAATGATCCCTTTGGCCGCTTAGTAGATTAGGAGTTAAGATGGATCTATCCTCGTTTTGAACAACACAATAAATTTTTTTTTTTTACTATAAATACTTTTTTTATTTTCACTTGTACCATAATTTGAAAGTCTTATTGTAGCCTTTGCTCAATACAATGCCATGTGGATAATTGCCTCATATTTTTCTACCATAATTAATTATTCTATGATTTTTAGATATCTCTGCAATGACTTTTCAAATGTAAATAAATATATTTACGGGGAGTTATTGTCATTATTTATGTGTTCTTAACCACTTTAGAAAATAGGAGAAAAAATGTAAATGTGAAAATTTAAATTCAAATGTAAATGTGTAGATTTACTACTTTAGCATATACTTACGAGGAGTGATTGTCCACCATTATTTATGTGTTCTTATTACATTTGAATTTAAATTTTTGGGAGTGATTGTTCACCATTATTTATGTGTTCTTATTACATTTGAATTTAAATTTTTGGTGGTAGTACCGACTAGTAAGTCTACACATTTGCATTTTTACTCCCACTTGTTAAAGTGGTTAAGAACACATAAATAATGGTGGATTTTTAGATACTTGTGCAATGACTTTTCAAATGTAAATAAATATACTTACGAGGAGTTATTGTGCACCATTATTTATGTGTTCTTAACCACTTTAACAAGTAGGAGTAAAAATGTAAATGTGTAGACTTACTAGTGGGTACTACCTCCAAAAAGTTAAATTCAAATGTAAATGTGTAGACTTACTACTTTAACATATACTTATTAGGAGTTATTGTCCACCATTATTTATGTGTTCTTAACCACTTTAACAAGTAGGAGTAAAAATGTAAATGTGTAGACTTACTACTTTAACATATACTTACTAGGAGTTATTGTCCACCATTATTTATGTGTTCTTAACTAATTTAACAAGTAGGATTAAAATTGTAAATGTGTAGACTTACTAGTGGGTGTTACCACCAAAAATTTAAATTCAAATGTAAATGTGTAGACTTACTACTTTAACAAGTAAGAGTAACATGCATGTTGAAATATTTGATTTATAACCACTTTAAACTTTTATTTTTCAATATTGTTGAAAAAAAAAATCAATCATTTGATTGTACCATAACATGAATATCTTATTGTAGCCTTTGCACAATACAATGTCACGTGGATAATTGTCTTCTGCCGTGATTTTTAGATATTTGTGCAATGAATTTTAGTTGTTAAGCGGCATAGGAAAACCATCTAAAATTAAAATACTTAAAAACAACTCATACTCACCTAAATAACATATTTCTCATCATTTACCATCCACCATAATTTAAGAAAGTATATGCATAAAAAATAAATAGGAATAAAATGTAAATAAATATACTTACTAGGAGTTATTGCCCACCATTATTTATGTGAGTTGTCCTTAGTGCGTCAGCTTGGGTTTTTCCCAGCAGGAATTTATTGAAATCACAAGTTTGATGGGTAACCCTTGCACAATCGAAGTGCCCTAGGAGTTTGTTTTTTTGAAAACCGACAGAAACATATTGAAATCACAAGTTTGATGGTTAACCCTTGCACAATCAAAGTGCTCTAGGGGTTTTCCAAGTGTTGAATCCATATATACAGTGGAAAAAACAGTTTCAATAACACAAATCAAGATTTCACCTCAATTTTTCAGCCATATTCCAGCACCGAAAAGTCCAAAAAAGTCAAACAACGCCTTGTTTATGTGTTCTTAAGCATTTTAATAAGTAATCAAGTATTTGCATAAAAAATAGATATAAAAAAAATGAAAATAAATATGAGTTATTGTCCACCATTATTTATGTGTTCTTAAGCTTTAATAAGTACGAGTAAAAATAATATGTAGACTTACTAATGGGTACTACCACCAAAAACAGTACTATGCAAATCCTTGCCTATTAGTAAGCAATTCATTTTTCCACTTCATATATCAATTTACAATTTTTTTAAAAACATAATTTCTACTTGATTAATATGGACATTAAAATATTTTACTAGAAGTAAAATATTGGTTGTTAATAATACAATTTTGTTTAAATATTACAATATAGAATGAATTATACATTATGTAATATCAACAATATTATTTTCAATCAACTCTATAGTGAACAAATTACATATTTCTGAGTAAAAAATTTTACTTTACTTTTTATATAAAATTAATGTAAAATTAAAATGAACATTAAAATATTTTATTTATAGTTAACCTCTTTTAGTTATTTATTATATTTTTTTGTTTTATTTATGAATAGTGTTTTTTTATTATTACTATTTTTAATTGTTAACGTAAATATTAATTTATTATTTTTTATAAATTATAATAATAATTATAACAATGGTATTTCTTAAATTTCATTTTCAAATATAAATTTAAACTTTAATGGAGAAATTGGGTTGATTTCGCATCCTCTATCTCTTCGCTAATTTCTCAGTGATTATAAAGCATTGGGCATTAATGGAATGCAATTCGTAAAGGAGTTTATTGAAAAAACAAAATGATGATGATAATGAAAATGAAGCATTCAATGTTATAATGAGTGTAATTAATGAATCAATATTTCATGGTTAACAAGATTTTGGATAGATAGTTATTTTTGTTTTATTTTGGTGTTATTTCTTAACATCATTATGGTATAGTTTCACCAATATCTAATTAAAAAAAAAATCAATATTTCCAAGAATAAATATTTTTGAATCACCTTTTTAATAATTATGGGATATATTTTTTTGTTATATAAAAAAATATATAAAGGAGCAATAATACATAAATTGCAAAACATTAAGAAATAAATATGAAAGGTGATACAGGTTCGATTCTAAGCGCTACCACTATAACATACAAGCACATACATATGCCCCTTACACATGCACGATTGAATTGGGGGGATTGAACAATGGACCTCCTTGCACATAATACTTCATTTACACGGCCATCACCAATTAAGTTTCCTTTCATGTGCTTAGTGTCAAGCAATTTGAATACAATAAAATTTATGAATTGTGTGGTTACTAGCTAGTTGTTGAAGAAAGCATTGTAAACGAAGACATGGGAAAAAAATTTCTACAAGGTTTAAAGAAATTGGTAGCCCCAACCATTAGCTCAATTGGTCAAGTCCCCGTCATTAAAGTAACTTTGCTGTAGAGAGGCCATGGGTTCAATTCTCTGAATGCTCTTGGAGATTAGGCTTCAGGCTTTGTGGTTGAGCTGACAAGAACTGATCCTTTTGGGTGGATTTGTTCTAATCAAAATTGGCATAAAAAGCAATCATATAATTCACATAATTATTAGGAAAATGCATCCATTTCAAGAGGTAAGGGAAGAAGTCCAAGCTATTTTTTCAAATAAGGATATGGATCTCATGGAAGAGGAAAAAGAAGAGATGGGTTCAGAGAAAGATATGGAAGATGATGTTACTATTGTAACAAATTTAGACATTCTAAAAAAGATTGGAAAGAAAAAATGCATTATTTGGTGAACAAAGGTGTCAATATTATTTTTAAAGAAGCCAAAAAGGATAAGTTGTTTATATCCATTTTAATATCAAATAATGAATAAATTAAGCCATGTTTGACACATTTCTATTGTTATATTGCTATGTAGGTGTTGAAGGCTCAAAAATCGGGACTCCAACAAGGGGGATAACCACCCGGTCAAACCTTAAGATAGCTCCTTTTCCGTTTGGAATAGTGGCTCCAACTGGAGATGATGGGACTAGTTTCCCAATCTATTTATGATGTGTGTGTGTGCTAACGGGATGATGTTTTTCTTTTTCGGGTTTTATGGGGTGAATACATGTTCTAAATCTAACCTATCTTCTAACTATCATATGCAATCTATCATAATCAAAGAAAACATCTAACTTTAAACTATCCCAAGAGTAATGTTTACTTATGTGATCTAAAATAATTTATAGAAGCGATCTGTAATAAAGATCATTCAATCACCATAAGAAAAGAATCCATTTAAAAATGATTGTTTTGTATAAAAATTTAGCCGAAACAATGTGATAAATATATTGCATAAGAGTCATTCACATATTTAGCATAAAGAGTAAGTCATTACCATACAAAAGTGCAATAATGATAACTTAAACATTTAAACTTTCATATATAAATAACTAAAAATGATTTATTACTTGACACATAAGTAAAAAGAATTAGGAGATAAAAATACCATTTGTAATACGTCTTACTCATGAGCTGCAACAATATCGATCTATCTTCAAATCACTTAACATCCACTAAGAGTACAAAAGTGCAATTTCAGTAGCAGATATTAAACTCATATAGAAAATAAATCTCGTTCCATTGATTTTATCAAAACCTCCTCAATGGGGGGCAAGATGCACGTTGTGAAGAATGCTTTTGATAAAACTCTGGACCCCTCTCTAAATGCATGAGAGGGGGTTTAAATACTACTCTATGAAATCTAAAAATAAATATTACAAAAATAGATAAGGAGGTTTAAACGACCTGCCTCATTTTAAACAAAAATAAACTAAAACAAAAATAAACTATATCTATGACTAGGCGTGCATCTGATTCTTTAGATCGCAAATATCCAACAACGATTCAAGAGTGTTGGTTGGCTAACTTCAGCTTTTAACAGTCCTGCAAATACAAAGTTGGTAAGAGCTAGCATTATCTTCTCGACAGAAGTCATGAGGCACTTTAGGGTCATCCATTGGCTATGTGGTTTTACCAAGTACTGCTAGTATGTTTCCCAGTTTAATTTGTTTACCTGTTTAATCGCCTCTGCCCTTTCCTCTACTGCTTGTTTCCACACTGTTTGAAGCTGTTGTGCTTTTGGAAGGAAGCCAGGGGTGGTCTCTACTACCAAATTAGCCTTTTGTAGATTTTCATTTATGCATTCAATGACATTGTTCGCTACTGCCACTGCATCTTCCATTGCATGTTATGCTTCCTTTAGCCAAGAATCCCATTTCACGAATAACATTTCCTTGTGCGTTTCATCAATTCTGGGCATGTCTACTCTTTTTCCTTCTTTGGATTTCTGTCAGTTCAAGAAGTCTGAGATCTTATTAAAAATTGAATCATATTCAAGTCATAATTCTACAACTTGACTTGTAATATTATCACTCATTTCGCAATGGGAATTCCATTGCGAAATTTTCTAGCATAGTAGTTCTTTTTGTTGCAAGAGCTGGGAATTGAGAGCAAGTGCCTCTGTGATAAACTCCCCAATTTTGGGATCATCTTTATGCAATTCTATTATACCTTGTAACTTATCTTCTTTACTAGCCAAACTTCTTTGATGTGTCAATTGTGTTTGCTGGAAGTCTCACTGAAGTTTTATCAACTGTGTTTCCGCCTATTGATTGACACTGACTTGCTGTAACTGTTGTTCCAAAAAGAAATCCTATCTTCTTTTTCTTTAAGTAATAATTGAACCTCTGATGCCTTATCAATAGTTGTTGAAGCGTAAGAACCTTCTACCTGTGAGAGCCTAGTGATATTTGTTGTCGGGTCTGTAGGGGGGTCTTTCCAAAGAACATCCAGAGGTTCATCTTGGTGAGCAAGCACAAAATTCAATTTTCATTTCTTTCTTTGCCTTCTAATGACAACTTTATGTTGAGGGCTATAAAACGCATCAAGAGGAGTAATTTCATCTATTCTTAGTACAATCTTAGATGAGGGATCAATAGGAATGTGCTCCGCTTCCTGAGTGTTGACAGGCCTTTCTATTACCATCTCCGCGGTCGTCTCTTTTGGATTTGTCGGTGGTTCTGCGCTCTGTTCTTCTCTGTTAAGTATCTTATTAAAATTCTCCCATTCTCCTTCTAGATCAATTACTAGCAGCTCTATTTGCTTTGTAAGGGGAGTTGAAGCCTTAGCTTGTTTTATTGATGAAGTTTGCTGATCAGACTCCGCTATAGACTGAGATGTGTCTTTTATTGATTCCTCATCCTTACTGTGTTCATCCTGGGATTGATTATCAAACTTTTCTGCTGATTCTTTTTATGAACTTGTTTTGTACTTTTCTTTTGAATCATCACTTATGCTAATGTTGGGAGTAGGTTCTCTTGTTGGTTCGATGAGTAATTGGTCCAATGGGACCTTAGATAACCTCTGTTTTCTGTAATTGTCAAAATTTTGGATACTTTCTTGGTCAAAAAGAATTCGCGATGTATGTTGAACCTCTTTGAAGGTGTTTTTCTACAAGAAAACATCATCAAAGAGATCTTCTTCATGGGAAAATACTTTTATTTTAACCATTGTAGTAAAATTACTTACAACACCAAAGGGACCATATTTCCTTCCTGGGAACTTTGGTAGTTGTAAACATAATACATTATCAACTTCTTTGAAAGCATGACCTAAGTCATGCAATGCAAATGCTCTGCATATTACAAGAAATTGGAGCCAAATGGCATTCTTGGAATCTTTCACTACCTTGCTCATTCCTCCCACATCGTAGGTCTGATAGGCTATTTCCCTAGCCATCAGTTTGTCTGGGACATAATAAGGTAGCACATGGGGTGTAGCAATGCTTCCAAACACTCTAATATATGTGAACAATCCTTCCCCAAACCATCTTGCCACGAAGAGAATATCCACCTCAGCTTCTTGGGAAAACCTTGGGGCATCTCTGTTGTAGATTTTTTTATGGATTGGGAGTATAACTCCATGACAAATTTTGAAGAAATGTGGCACAAAACTTGATTCGCACATGACTTTGTGATAAATCTAAATGGGAAGTGGATTTTGTACCGTCCACTTCCATCCCATAATAGGAAATTCAAAAACAAAACAAATAGCATCCATAACATAGGCGCTAAAAAAGTATGGAGGGTAAACCCTCGAAGTAATGTTTCTCTTTCTTATGTATTTTAAAATTGCAGTGGTTGAATTATCTGACAAGATTTGGGCCCAATTCATTATTGTGGCTGTTATCACTAAAAAAATTTCAAAAATTTTTGGACAACTTGTATGGTTTCAAAGTTGTAAGTCAGTCTTGGTCAAGTCATTTATATTGTTTTATTTAAGGAGTCTAAAACATAGGATAGAGTCTTGTTCCCTTTGTTAAATATGGTCAACAACCTTGTTTTACCCACCATTGGTCCCACATTTATTCAAAGTGTCATGTGTTAAGGCTATTTCAAAAATTACATGTGCTACGAAATCAACTAGGAGTTTTTGTAGCGCAAACTCATAAAAATACACTATGTGCGCTACGAAAACAAGGATTTGTAACTAGGAGATTTTGTAGCGCAAAACACAGAATTTACACTGGTTGCGCTACGAAATCAGGGATTTGTGCCAGATCTTGTCTAGCTGTCTTTTCCATCAAAATCCATTAATATTTCATCATCAATTGTCAGTCCATACACCTTGCCTATCACATTCAACCACTCATTCTCATCATTAGGTTCGTTAGGTGTCTTGGTACGCTCAAGATTCAAATTTCAAAAAAGGAGTCAAATATTTTCAGTTATGATTATGTACGAGTTCATGTACGAAAAGCAAATTGACAGGAATATTATCAAATTTCTTTGAAGTCCAATTTAGGTAGCTTCCCTTTCCATTTCAAGCGAGGCAATGATCGAGATTAAGATGGTGCAAGCTCTTCAATTTTCATCTTGCAGGAATTCCATGGGGATGTCTACAGAAAAGAAGGATCATATGTCAGGCAGGTGTCTAAGGAATAAGCTTGTAGGTTTAGATCTTCTACTGAAGAACAGTGAAGTTGAACAAGCTTTCAAACAGGTTGGCTGTTAGAGATTCTGTGAAAAACTTCAAGGAGGCCACATGCAAGTCACCAAAGAATTGGCTTTGAGTTTCACAGGATTAAATTTGAAGGTTGGAGTGCTTGAATTACCAATCTCTCGAGAGGTTATATCTGCAGCCACTGAAATTCCAAGGGGACAGAGGAGGTGGTTTAAAAAACTTCAAGTTTGATATGACTCCTTGCAAGGAATTCTTAAAGCCATAATTTGTTGATTCAAACTTAAACAAGTCAGTGCATAGGAGCTTTGTCAAGGATTCATATGAAAATTTTCTTACCTGTACTGTAAAGGGAGGTATCATAAGGTGTATTCCCATCACTTCAAACTTCTGCTTCATTTCACTGGAAAGATATCTTTGGATTTTCCTTTCTATCTGTTACGTAGCCTAGGCGAAATGTGTGACAAGGTTCTATTGAAGAACAGCCTGAAGGACATACTCAACTAAGAAAAACTATATAGCAAGTAAGGCTAAATCCTAAAGTTCTGATGTGGATCACCTTTTGAAGTTTACTTTGAAGAATGGTATCAGTTTATTCACTTTTGAACAGCCTTATGGCATATGGAAAAGTCATTTCAAAGGAAAGAAAACTGAAAGAAGTCAAATTTTGGCATAAAACTGTGTTTTTGAAATTATACAGCAGTTTCGTAGCGTGCTATGAAACTGTTGTAGGTGATGCGTAATGCACAGCAGTTTTGTAGCGCGCTACGAAACTACTGCAATTGCATATTATGATTTAATGGATCGTTTTTGAGAGACAAACAGAAACCTTTTTGAGGAAGAATTTCTGAAAAGGGTCATTTACAAAGTGTAAACATCCAGCAAGGGCAAAGCAAGTAAAGGAAGGACATCCATGAACTCCAAATCTATATGTTATGAAAGTGGTCATTATTTCATAGCCAGTATTGATTCATAATTCTTAGGCAACATTAAAGAAGTTTCATTTTACCACTTGTATATGAGCAAAGTCTGCAGGGTATGGGAAACAAGATAATCCAATGCAATTTTATGAAGAACAACAAGGATAATTGATTTTGAAGATCCTTGTGGAGACCAAAAACAGAAAAATAGGAACAACTTCCTAATTTCTAGGAACAGTGAAGGGATGAGGCATCAAGGGCCAGCAAGGAATTTCAAACATCCACCAAAGCTAAACTGAAGAAGGTCATTTGTCAGAGAACGAGTTTGGATTGTAATAAATGCTACTACCAACATGATGAGGAGTTATACTCCAAATTGTTTTAGGTCTCTAGCACTTCCAGTTAACAGTTAGTTACATTTAATAGTCAGTTTTAAGTGTTAATAGGTGTCATAATAGGAAGAATTCGAATTCCCCTCAAGCTGGAGGAGGAATCTCAGTTATGTAAAGAGCTCTATATATAGGAGAACAACTAATGTACCAAGGGTTGGAGATTTTTGGCCCAGCTACTACTTTATGTGAAGGAATACAATCAGTAATGTAGAGAGGTTTTCTTGAACAAAACTGAGTTTAGATAGAGTTCTATCCTTTCTTGATGTATATGTTGTTTTAATTACTTGCAGTAGATCTTATTGTTAATACTCAGAATTCATAATCTAATGCTCTAACTTCCTTTAACAATAATATGATTGTGTTTTATATTTGAACCACTAGCACTAGATTACATTGCTATTATTCAAAATTCACTACCATGCGCTCTGATTTCTTTTAGTAATGGAGTGATTGTGTTGAGTAGTAGATCTCATTGCTATTACTCAGAATTCATAACCTTATGCTCTGACTTCCTTTAGTAATGAGATGAATATGTTTTTTCAAAATCTTGTGAGTAAACCACCTTTGTACCATCAATAATAGATTTCATTACTATTACTCAGAATTCATAACCCTATGCTCTGATTTCCTTTAGTAATGGAATGAATCTTTTGACCTATGTTATTGAGTGAATTGTCTTTGTTTAAGAACCTTATTTGTCTCAGCTTTCATGTCAAGAAACCTTGCCACTAAATTTATTGACTTGTTGACTCCATAGCCCAATGGTAGCAAGCCTTCATCTTTTCAACCTACAAACACACAAAACCAAGATAGAGTTAGCCATCTATATTATCATTAATCAATATCATTAACCCTTGAGAGAGCCCTCTTAGGCTGAGGAGGCTAAGCCTTAGCTAAAAGATTGGTTTGAAATAGTTACTCAAAGTCCTCCTTATCAGTAGCCTATCAGGGTTGGATTTTTGTGATAACGTTATAGTGCATCTGCCGGGAGCCTGAAGTCTATTCATTCCCGAAATTAAGAAGCTAAACTTCTGAAGGTAGCAGGAGCTCAGACATCTTTTCAAGGCTGCAAAAATACCTTGGCGAATCCACACATCAAATAACGAATTGGAAAGTGACTCCACTGCTAGAAGATCAGTAGCTTGATGAAGTTTCAAGATGAGTTCTGCTACAAAAATAAATGCCAGGTATGCCCCTATGAATCGGTCTCATATCCCTGGTTTTCTAAATCCTATGCCAAAGGTTGATTGGTTAGATGATCTTCCAATATTCAAAGATGAAAAGAAAGACAATGTTGTTGTTCATTTGGTTAGGTTCCATATGCATGTACGTAATCTTAAGGTTCATTTCCCTGAAGATTGTCTCATGAAGATGTTTATGACCACTTTAGAGGGAAAAGCATGGTCTTGGTATAAAGTTTGGAAAATGGTTCAATATATTTGCTTGCTAATTTTCATGATGAATTCTATGAGATGTATAAAGAGTGTCATCCCTCCTTGTTGTTGGTCCAAGATTGTTGTAAACATTCTTTGAGTCTTATTCAATATTTGGAGGATTGTTATGATGATGATGAATTTATGGATGAAGAAATTTTAGAGGCTCTTCATAACAATACATTTCAACACCAAGAAGAAAGTATAACATCCCATGAAATGCAACATGAAAATCAGCAGAGATTAACTTATGAAAACCATGTTACATCCTCTAATATGAATGAGAAGATGCAGCAAACTTGCCAGTCTTTTGATCATAAAGAGTATGAAATTGATTGCAAACACCAAGAATAAGTACTGGAAGATAGCTTTTATAACCCTCAGGCAGAGGGAAAGGTTGATTTTTTATGTTATACTTTTTAGCAGCTTACATCAATGAATGATCATAATAAGGAGGAAAATTACATTGTTTGTGAGAATCATTTAGAAAAGCAGTTGGATAACATATCAAAGGAATCTTGTGTGGTTGAGAATCAATTGTCTGAAGATATAGAATGCTATGATGATCATGTTAATGAAGAAATGGATGAAAAATTTTCTCTGTCCTTATCTTCTTATCTTAAAACTTTTGAGTGCAAGATGGAAGATAAGATGAAATATTTAGATGAAGTTGCTAAGAACATTGAGAAAGACATTGAAGGTTTAAAAGGTCAAATTCAATCATATAGTCTTCATGATCATGATCATTCTTTTCAAAAGCTTTCAATGGCAGAACATAGGGAGAGGGTATCACTTCCTTTCTTTTTCGTGATTGAGGAAGAATACACTGTTATTGAAGATCAGTTTGCACAATCAGAAAGTTATGAGAATCATCAAGCTGATCATGTATCTGGGATCCTATAGCTAGATACATGGAAGAGTTTTACTCTCCAGTGTTTTAGTTTTTCTATGAAGATCAGAGGTAATTCCAGTGGCAGTGGTCATCACAATATCATAGTTGCTCTGAACTCTGATGTAGTCAAAAAACCCAAATATCAGATAAGACAAATGATTGGCTACATTGGAAATTTCACATTGATTGAGCTGAAAGAAGTTTGAAATTGATAGGGTAGGTAGGTAGGAAAATGCAAATAAGCTCAAGATTGACTGAGCATTTTTCAGTAGATGTAGATTTCTTTCTCCTACAGTGATCATCAAGCTTAAGCCCAAGGTGAAGGTCCAAGAAGCTTAAAGGGGATGCCAAATTTTCGTTTATCATAAGAGGATAAAGCACTGGACTTGTGAGTTCTTAGTGTACTACAAGAGCACACTATCCCAAGTGGAGCCACTGTTATCACTGAAAAATTTTCAAAAAATTTTGGACAACTTGTATGGTTTCAAAGTTGTAAGTCAGCCTTGGTCAAGTCATTTCTATTGTTTTATTTAATGAGTCTAAAACATAGGATAGAGTCTTGTTCCCTTTGTTAAATATGGTCAACAACCTTGTTTTACCCACCATTGGTCCCACATTTATTCAAAGTGTCATGTGTTAAGGGTGTTTCAAAAATTACATGTGCTACGAAATCAACTAGGAGTTTTCGTAGTGCAAACTCATAAAAATACACTATGTGCGCTACGAAAATAGGGATTCGTAACTAGGATATTTCGTAGCGCAAAACACAGAATTTACACTGGTTGCGCTACAAAATCACAGATTTGTGCCAAATCTTGTCTAGTTGTCCTTTCCATCAAAATCCGTTAATATTTCAACATCAATTGTCAGTCCATTCACCTTGCCTATCACATTCAACCTCTCATTCTCATCATTAGGTTCGTTAGGTGTCTTGGTATGCTCAAGGTTCAAATTTCAAAAAAGGAGCCAAGTATTTTTAATTATGATTATGTATAGGTCCATGTATGAAAAGCAAATTGACAGGAATTTAATCAAAATCCTTTGAATTCCAAGTGAGGTAGTTTCCCTTTCCATTTCAAGCGAGGCAACAATCGAGATTAAGATGGTGCAAGCTCTTTCAATTTTCATCTTGCAGGAATTCCATGGGGACGTCTACAGAAAAGAAGGATCATAGGTTAGGTAGGTGTCTAAGGAATGAGCCTGTAGGTTTAGATCTTCTCCTGAAGAACAGTGAAGTTGAACAAGCTTTCAAACAGGTTGGCTGTTGGAGATTCTGTGAAAAACTTCAAGGAGGCCACATGCAAGTCACCAAAGAATTTTCCTTCAATTTCACAGGATTAAATTTGAAGGTTGGAGTGCTTGAATTACCAATCTCTCCATAGGTTATATCTGCAACCACTGAAATTCCAGGTGGACAGAGGAGGTGGTTTAAAAAACTTCAAGTTTGATATGACTCCTTGCAAGGAATTCTTAAAGCCAGAATTTGTTGATTCAAACTTAAACAAGTCAGTGCCCAAGAGCTTTGTCAAGGATTCATATGCAAATTTGCTTACCTGTACTGTAAAGGGAGGTATCATAAGGTGTAGTCCCATCACTTCAAACTTCTGCTTCATTTCACTGGAAAGATATCTTTGGATTTGCCTTTCTATCTGTTTCGTTGCCTAGGCAAAATGTGTGACAAGGTTCAGTTGAAGAACAGCCTGAAGGACATACTCAACTAAGTAAAACTATATAGCAAGTAAGGCTAAATCCTAAAGTTTTGATTTGGATCACCTTTTGAAGTTTACTTTGAAGAATGGTATTAGTTTATTCACTTTTGAATAGCCTTATGGCATATGGAAAAGTCATTTCAAATGAAAGAAAACTCAAAGAAGTCAAATTTTGGCATAAAACTGTGTTTTTGAAATTACACAGTAGTTTCATAGATGCACAACAGTTTCGTAGCGCGATACGAAACTGCTATAGCTGCATATTATGATTTAATGGATTGTTTTTGAGAGACAAAGGGAAACCTTTTTGAGGAAGAATTTCTGAAAAGGATCATTTACAAAGTGTGAACATCCAGCTACAAGGGCAAAACAAGTAAAGGAAGGACATCCATGAACTCCAAAGCTATATGTTATGAACGTGGTCATTATTTCAAAGCCAGTATTGATTCATAATGCTTAGGTAGCATTAAAGAAGTTTTGTTTTACCACGTGTATATGAGAAAAGTCTACAGGGTATGGGAAACAAGATAATCCAATGCAATTTTATGAAGAACAACAGGGATAATTGATTTCAAATATCCTTGTGGAGACCAAAAATAGAAAAACAGGAACAGCTTCCTAATTTCTAGGAACAATAAAGGGATGAGGCATCAAGGGCCAGCAAATAATTTCAAACCTCCACCAAAGCTAAACTAAAGAAGGCCATTTGTCAGAGAACGAGTTTGGATTGTAATAAATGCTACTACCAACATGATGAGGAGTTATACTCCAAATTGTTTTAGGTCTCTAGCACTGCCAGTTAACAGTTAGTTACATTTAATAGTCAGTTTTAAGTGTCAATAGGTGTCATAATAGGAAGAATTCGAATTCCCCTCATGCTGGAGGAGGAATCTCAGTTATGTAAAGAGCTCTATATATAGGAGAACAACAAATGTACCAAGGGTTGGAGATTTTTGGCCCAGCTACTACTTTATGTGAAGGAATACAATCAGTAATGCAAAGAGGTTTTCTTGAACAAAACTGAGTTTAGATAGAGTTCAATCCTTTCTTGATGTATATGTTATTTTAATTACTTGCAGTAGATCTTATTGTTAATACTCAGAATTCATAATCTAATGCTTTGACTTCCTTTAACAATAAGATGACTGTGTTTTATATTTGAACCACCAACACTAGATTACATTGCTATTATTCAAAATTCACTACCATGCACTCTGATTTCTTTTAGTAATGGAGTGATTGGGTTGAGCAGTAGATCTCATTGCTATTACTCAGAATTCATAACCTTTTGCTCTAACTTCATTTAGTAATGAGATGACTGTGTTTTATCTTGTGAGTAAACCACCTTTGAACCATCAGCAGTAGATTTCATTACTATTACTTAGAATTCATAACCCTATGCTCTGACTTCCTTTAGTAATGGAATGACTCTTTTGACCTGTGTTATTGAGTGAATTGTCTTTGTTTAAGAACCTTATTTGTCTTAGCTTTCATGTCAAGAAACCTTGCCACTAAATTTATTGACTTGTTGACTCCATAGCCTAATGGTAGCAAGCCTTCATCTTTTCAACCTACAAACACACAAAACCAAGATTAGAGTTAGCCATCTATATTATCATTAATCAATATCATTAACCCTTGAGAGAGCCCTCTCAGGCTGAGGAGGTTAAGCCTTAGCTAAAAGATTGGTTTGAAATAGTTACTCAAAGTCTTCCTGATCAACAGCCTATCAGGGTTGCATTTTTGTGATAACAGTGGCATTGATAGCCGTGTCCACTAGTGGTAACCATTCTGATGAAAACTTGTTGATGTCTGTTAAATATTATATATGATAGAGAAATGCAAGACATATAATATGCGGAAAAACACAAAAACATAAAACCAGAGAGACACATATATATGTGGTTCACCCAGTTTGGCTTACATCCACCCCGAATACCCAGTCCTTCCTTTATATTATCGAGCAAAATGAAGAGACACAACCTACAGCAGATCCGCTATAATATCCTCTATTTTCTCTCACAGTCTCACCTCTTTATTTCTCACTCTAAGAATACAAATATATTCCACAGCCTCAATACAATACCCTCATACAAAGAGAGTGGTTGCCTTCTAGGGAAAAAAAACCCTAAACTAAACATAAATTCTACCATCAGATCATTTGCCTAATGAACGGCCCAGATTAACTAGAAACTAATATACTTTTACAAGGCAATTTTACATCTGTTTTTAGCTTTGGGGGCGCTACCCTTGAAACCCCTGTTGGGAGACCGCTGGCCCCGGGATCCCCCAGCTGGGGGGGATAGCCCCCCCTCAAACCCCCACGAGGGGAACAAGTCCCCTCCACACCCCCCCATGGAGGGGTGTACAATCTTCTTGGGGTATACATCCAGTTGAAACAAAGACCTCTAAATGTGGATCATAATCATGCTCCACACCCAACAATGTATGGTTTCCCAAATAGTATACATAACATTGCAGCGGCAAGATAGTAAGGAGAACAAAGAGAGCCAGTGGCATACATACCATTTTTATCGCTTTTTAGTCTTTCCTCATTGTTTGATCAGTGCTTTGTGCATTCTGCTAAGTCTTCATTCTCCTTGGTGAACTTCTCAACAAATTGTTTTTTGTAGCTGGCATGGGGTTCTGGTGAGTGGTACATACGCCTCAAATTGTTTGAAGTAAATGACCCCATGACTTCCTGGCTTGTAGTCTTGATTTCTCTGTCGGATATGTTTGTGTCATCTATAATCATTTCAACATGTCGGTGTAGGGGAGTATCTTTGGCCTTGCCGCAATGCGGTGTAGAAACGAGCATGCAAGGTTAGTTAGGGATGCTTCAGAAGAGCCGTGTCCATCCGTTGTAACTGTAACTTCCATAATTCTCGGTTGTTCGTCCTCTAACAATTGATACATAGCTTCCCACGTCGATGTCCCTACGTCCCGACTACAAGTAGTATCTGTGAATAATGGGGTCATTTCTGACTTCTCAACCACGGGGGGTCTTGCTTTTCTTCCGCATTTCTTCGTGTGTTACGCTCTACGTGTTCTTTTTGAAAGTTGAAAGCAGAGAGAAAGATATGATAAAAATGATATTGAATGCAGGAATAATCAATATAAAGACGAAAATAAGGTGATGGGAGGTCTTTAATTCTGAATCACGTCAAAAGATATCAACTTGCATCAAATGGTTCTTTACACTGATCCTAATCGTTTTTAATAACTGACCACTAATGGACCATTATTCTAAACTTTAATTTTCATAACTTTGCACCCAACATTGGAAAGTACTCTCCTAGAACCTTGAGCCCTTCGAATTGCGATAAAAGCAATTTTGTGATTTGCTTCATAATATCACAGATCGCTATGTCGCAAAACCTATTTTCGTTAAGAACCATCATTACATGAGCTCCTGCGATATGCGATTTGCGAGATGCTATCACATTTCGCAATATTTGCTTATGTTTCATAAAGTAGCGCCGCGGTATTGGAATTTGCGATGCGATGAGGTTATAAGCTTCATGATCTTGCATTCTCGTGGATTGCATTTTAAAGTAACTTTTATAAGGGATGTCTGTTATAACCTTTTGCGATGCGAGAATAATCTTTTCTAAAGCGGGTTTTTTCAAGGTTTTCCTTAATGTTCGTGACTTTCCGTTATAAAGTTTTTCTTAAGCTTTATGGTCATGTAGCACTTTTTATAAGAAACTTATAATTTGTGAAGTTTTATGTGTTGGGAGTATGAAAAGGTAAATTTCCATGTTTTAGCAAGTTCCACTTTGACATCTTGTTTTATTCTAAAAACAAAAAAGCAACATTAAATGCTAAGATTTGATTTTTTTGGAAGAGTCCCCATTTATTAATGTTATTACTAACACAAATAAAAAGGGGGGTTGTTGATAGGCACAACAGTAGGTTAGAACCCGTCATGGCTCCATTTTATTATAATTGAATCATTTGTCTCCTATATATATACCAATGAGATCTAGTCTTAGGATTATCAAATATTGTGTTGTTCCTTTTAATTATAGTAAAAGGAGGTTCCCTTCTCGAAGTGGATAGTAATTAATTGTTTCTTATCATTTTTGGGGCACAAGGATCATAAAATTTGGTATAAGAGCTCTTGAACATTGCTTCAAATATGTCATTATGGAAATTTTTCTATAAAGAAAATTTGGGAGGTTTCAAATGCTAAAACATGGAGAAGATCAAGAAGACATCTTCAACAATATATAGTTCAATTTTTAGATCTTAGTTCATTATATATTTTGAGATATGATCCAAGGAAGTCGGGGTTTCTGAATGCTCCTAAATTTTGTATTAAATAGGTCAGTTTGGCATTTTCATTATAAAAAAAAATAAATAAAAATGTAAGGCTTCAAACTATGAAACTTGGATCATGTTGAGCAGAAATCATGATGAACATTGTTCCAATTTACAGATCCTATTTCACTATATTTTTGGATATATAGTTCAAGGAAGTTAGGGTTTTTGTATACTCTAGAATTAAATCTCAAACAAGAGACATATAGAAGTATCTTAGGTACAAGTTCCATAATTATATTTCAAGAATTGGACATGTGGCACACTATAAAACTTTTCTCATGAGAAGAGGCCAAAAAAAGCAAGTTTGGGAAAGTTACTATAACTTTAAATTAGCACATTAGATTCAACTCACACATGTGTATTGTAAAAAATACATATCAAGGTATTGCAGAATAAATTTTAGATTCATAAGGCCTCAAATCTAAGAGATATATCAATAAAGCTTTAACCACTCTATTATTTTCCAAATTAATGAATGTAATTTATGACTGACCTAATTTTTTATTAGAAGAGCCCCCTTTAGTTGTAATAAAGAGGAGTTCTATTATTATTTGCCAACATGAATCCAAAGAAAACTACTACACCAATTAAATAAATTGAAGACTCATCCTTGACTCGTGAAGAAAGTGAATACTTAGATTTTAAGTTATCTCAATTAGAGAAGACAATTAATGAAATAGATGGTAGTACGTTGAAAATGGTGAATTTCTTAGGTTCTCAAGAAAAGCTTAAAAGAGAAGTGGAAAAGGAGATAAATGAAAATAAGGAAGGCATAGAAAAGGAAATGAATGAAAATAGAGAAGGAATATAAAAGAAAATGAATGAAATAAGGCAGGAATAGAAAAGGAGATGAATGAAAATAAGGAAGAAATAAAAATTACATGATTCTTATGGAAAATATTCTCTTGGATAGGATTCCTAAAAGGGATGTGGAGATCGATGTAAATTTTGAACATAAACAAAAGCATGTTGTTGAGAATAAACCTAATATGGGGAGTATCCTATCACAATTAGAGAGGAAAATTTGTGAATCTTGATATTTTTTTTCAATTGTGGTTCACGAGTGGCCGCTACATCCACGAGTAATAATCCGGGAAAATCCACCTGAAGAGATCTACCTACTAGCTTATCTAGTTGGACCTAACCCCAAGGGCATCAAGGATATTTGACCCCATGACCTCCCAATTGGAAAGCTACTTAGCAACGAGAACTCGACCAATTTAGCTATCCCTTGGGGTTAGAACAGGTTTTGAATGGTAGAACCATAATCATGAATATTCAATCCAAGATCCATATCATCAAGGCTTCAAGTCAACACCAAGGAACTACTACATTCTAAATATTGATATGAGGAAATTTGATGTTAATGGTCCTATAACATGCATGTTTTAGATGGAGAAATTCTTTGATCTACACCAAGTGACATCCTTACAAAAGTTGTTAAACACACAAAATGTAAACAACAAGAGTAGGATAAGCATGAGATCCATTGTTATTCACAATGACGTATAGTTATAATACATTTTATGACTCTTGGATTCATTTTCCAAGGTCTCTTGGACTCCCTTTAACTATTCAACTTCCACACCATAACCCTTAGCGGATTAAGTGTCCAACATTCCCCCCTTAATTTGAAGGGGTATATATCAGTCTAAGAAGAGACTTCTAATACAAAAATATGATAATGCATGACAACACTAGGTTCAATGTGCTCTCTTAAATATGGCATAATGTGGGAGAACTCAAGGTCTCAACTACCGGTGGTTTAATGATGACCACCAACACTGGAACACTCAGTGTAGTTCCCGAAACCCTTCCAAATCTGACAAGAAGTTGAATTCTTCTACTAGAGGAAGTGTTCCATATTTCTTTTTGAAAAGGGATACCATTGGAGTCCCCACCTAGAATGCTTAGTGTTGTTCTCGGAACCCTTCCAAATCTACCAATAAGTTTAAATCTTCTTGTAGAGGAAGTGACCCTAATGCTTTGAAGAGGGATACCTTCAACCTAGAAAAAGGGAGATTTGCAACCTACTATGGTATAAGGAAGGCCACCAACCAAAGGCATGTTTAGGCACTTCTGTGTCTATGGTTACAACTCGGAATCTGGGTATGGCTATCTCTAGTTGTAGGCTTAGGAAACAAGTTCAGGTTGTGGCTCAGGCTCACTTGATTTATCTTTGAAGCTTGTATATGACCATCAATTCCCCCCCCCCCCCCCCCCCCCCCCCCCCCTCCTTTAGATAAACGGTGAGAAGATGAAGGGAACTGAACTGCAATATTTTTTAATACTCTAGAAGAAATTTTGACACATGACCAAAATATATTCTTAGTTGTTGAAGCCCATTTCCATGAAGTGACCCATCCAAAGTGAATATTTTTTCTTTGCAGGAGATTTGTTTTTTAATCATTTGTTTGAAGAATGAGTGTGTCGACCACAATGCTTGCATGGATGAAGATCAAAATAGTGATCCTTCACATGGCCAACTCTATCACAATGTTGGCATTTGACAATTTGTTGTAAATATGGAGTAGAAACATGTGAAGAAAAGTCATGAAGAAATCCAGAACTCTAGCATTTGATGGGCTTTGAGTAGTCTAGAGTGTGAAAGGATGCCTCCTTATCATATCCAAGACCAATTTTTTTCTTGTTGTTGATAAGCTCTTCCCAAGCCCTGATGATGGACTTGGGAAGTGCAGGCTAAATTTCTACATCTGCATGCAAATATGCTCTTGAATCAACCTCAACTTTATTGTCTTCATTAGTTTTTTTTATTTTTATGGGAGTCAAGTTCTGACTCAAAAACAGGATCTTTTTGAACAAAAACAAGTTCGAAATGATGACTACATTGTTGTACCTCCTCTTGTTGTAGCTGAGGTTCAGGATGTAAATTCAATATTCTCTTGTGCATTTTGCAAACAAGTTCTAATATAAGAAAAAGTACCCTTGGTTATTTTAACTATTCTTTTTAGCAATAGATAGTATTAGATCTCTTAATAACTCTAACAATTTTTCAATTTGAGCCATTTAAAAACTTCAAAGAAAATTTTTGCAATTCCACCCTTCAACAATCAATGAATCATGAAATAATTTTGAAAATAAATACAGACTTGAATTCTCAAAACATTGTTATGATATTGATTTTGTTGAGTGGAAAAAATCTTCCATCTATAATGAATAATGATAGATCTTATGTTTGGAGACAACAAAAATATGCAGGTTGCACTGGATGTGCAAACAAAATACAATCGTACAAATCACTAGTTTGATTTAAGAAGCATATATTGTTATGTTGTGTCGGTTCGTCTCCTTGTGCATGAATTATTTTCATTAATGATGGAAAAGCATTCACCACTTCGGTCGATTCTTAATAGAAGGCAAATGCAGCCTCAAATTTCCCATGTGATTCCAAACATTTCTTGTCCAACTTATTCTTATCCAATGGGAGAATGTTGCTTCAAGTATTCCTCCATATCTAATGTCAACCGTCAAGATGTTGTCTAGTGAATATAGCGTATTAGAGCAACCATACAGAGAACCATAATGGGTAGAAATATGATCAAATAACAATCTTGAGGAATTGGAGAAAGCATTAAGAAATTCCCCTTCAATTAAGGATTCCAGGGGAAACTGTCAACAACCACTAGACAACTAAGCACTTGCATGACAAATAGTCAGGACTCGACATACCTCACCTCCATTACAGATTTCGTACATGATTGAATCAAATTACAATAGTGAAAAAGGTTGAGCATAATCAAAGCATGTTAATTGGAATGGGAATTGAACAAGGACAACAACAACAAAATCGAGATCATATCTTATATTTTATATACGTGCGTTGGTTTCATCTTCAACAAAGGGAAGCCTTGGAGTTGTTCCAAGGATGCAAGAAACCAGTGCATAAACAAAATCCCAATACAAGGAAGAGGAATTTAGCCAACCTCGACGTTATTAAGGGATCTTGTAGACTAATTGTATTTTGTGTCAGGGAATTCAGGTAAAATACCTTGCATTTTGTGGCATCTTGTAGGTTTCTCTAAAGTTTCAATGCAAATGAATTTAATAGATTGTAGTGTGCTAGTTTATGCAAATAGGTATTACATAGGCTTAGGTACAAACATGTAATTTTGATACTTCCCAATTAATAACACAAGTAAAACAGTAACACAAGTACTAGAAGTCAAATATTTGGAAAACCACAACTATAGTCTGCATACAGTTGTTTGAATTCTTATGGTGGCATAACCATGATAATTCTATGATAATTCTACCAGAAATATTCACAACACAATCCTATAGTGAACCTGGTTGCTTAGAGCCAAGGTAACTAATACTATGAGCATAAAGGAGACCAAGAATTACAACTCATGCACACAAAATAATATGGAGCTCTCAACAATTCACAAATAAAAAGGTGACAGAGACGTTATGTCATATCTAATAGGTTATCCAGAAAAACTTTGTAAATTTACCAAACTTCTACACAACATTTTGGAAAAAGGGAACAACTCCAATGCTCCCCTTGTTCAAACTTCGCTAAGTCATGGCCTCATAGCCACAAAATTTTAGGTTTGTCAGAACTATATCTGTTAGGAGTTACAAAAGATAGAGTTTTGACATCTCATAATAATGGAAGCGGAATGTTAGGCTTGAGCAACTCAGTTCTGAGACATAGGAGAACTACGCAAGTGGTATAGTGGTTATAGTGGCCTGCATCCAAACTTAGCTATAACAATTGTAGGAAGGAAAATTCATTTTGACTCAAGTAGCTCTGATATCATGTTAAACACACAAACCGTAAACAACAAGAGTGGGATAAGCATGAGGTTCATTAGTATTCACAAGGATGTACATTTATAATGCATTTTTAGGACTCTTATTGATTAGAATTGGATCCATAAAAAATGATTAACAGAGCCATGGTTGTACCAGGTCGGGACAGACTTCAAATAATTTAAAACAGCGATAAAAAACACCTCTAAACCAGTGGCAGTGGCAGCCAGCATAGAACGACGAGGACCTCGGTCAAAGCGCGCTGACTAAGGCCCATGGAGACTACACGGGAGGCGAAATTAACCCATGGGAGGCCCAGATCAGGAAACAGAGGGAGTTTTTGATGTGCGATTAGCGATTAGTGCTTAGCGCTAATCGGACATCGTTGGGCGAAAACCCTCAAAATGGAGAAAACCCGAGCACTCGGTCACGTGGGAGCTGGGAAAACCGTGGGACAAAAGGCTAAGCGCTAAAGGCGGGACCTGCTCCAAAGTCGGTGGTATTGATCGAAGGTGCACATGGGAAGTAAGTAGTTTTGATGGAAAAGGAGCGATTCCACTCAACACTCAACGCGTGGCAAGCGAAGGAGAGAGAAAATTGCCACTCATCGCATGCTAATGGTCGAGCTAGTCAGCCGTGCGGGATGAGCGAATGGCGTCGGATCTAGGGGCTCTAGATCTAATGGCTGAGATCGTGCCTGATGGAGAAGACAAAATTGACGAGGGATTAAGTCGCGATAAGAAAGAATTTGAAGTCCTAATTGACCGCCACGGTGGCAAATGACTCATTCTGTAACGTAACCGAAGAATTGGACCAACGAAGCAGGCTAGCATGGTTTGCAAGAAGACAAGTTGCCGCTCCCTGTGAGTCTGATGATGACGCCGAGAATAAGGAACTCCAAGCACAGCTGCAAGCAGGCGATCTAACGGAGGCAGAAGAGGAAAAGGACCGCCATGAGCTCGAATGGCTTTAAAGCCATGAACAGACCAGACAAAGGGAGGAGTCAAGAACCCAAAGAGGAACATCGAAGATAGAAGACAGAAAAGAGAGGAATCAATGAAGCAAAAAGCAGAAAGAAGGCAAAGGGCCGAGCTGACCAAAGGTAGTGTCGAGCATCGGAGAGCTTGAGAGATTCAAGCCATCCCTGAGAGGATCTGTCAGACCAGGGAGGTCAAAGAGCTTGCAAAGAAAAGATTATGTGTACTCTAGTGGCTTGGGGAATCCAAGAACCACCCTGCCAAGCCAATCTGTTTCAGGAGACTCATATTGAGCTCCTCCATTGCAATTCTCTGCTTCAAGACACAATAAAAGAAGGCCACCACTGAAGCTGGACCGGAGATGTAGCCCTGGAGGATAGGGTGAACTCCTTATTAATTTCTTGTGTCGTTCTATTTTCTTACTGTGTTTCTCTGCTATTTTCCCTTTTTAGTGTCTGTGTATTTGCAATCTGATCGATCTGTTGCTTAAATAACACAGACACACACCAACATATGAGTTTGTAATACCTTAATTTAATAAATCTTTAACTGAGGTCACTCATAGGGTGATTATCAGATCACTTATATTCATATTACAAGGTCTCTTGGACTCCCTTTAATTGTTCAACTTCCACACCATAACCCTTAGTGGATTAGGTGTCCAAAAAAAGTAAATATTGCATCCATGATTTTAGAATAAGACCACAACGTATGGTATCAATGGATTTGTGAAAGAAAAAAGGAATATGCTATACATTGGTCCATTTTATAGAGGAATTGATAGCACATTTTTGAGGATATTAAGAGAAACACACTCTTTAGTCAATAGGTAAATCTTAGACAAAAGGGTCCAATTACATAGCACATTCAACAATTCCAAAAGTTGAGTATCAGAGTAAAGAATATTTCAAAGGATGGCTTGTTAGACCTATTTATGGATACTTTAAAAGAAAGCATCCAACGTGAGGTGTTTCTCTTTAAACCTAAATATTTGGAGCATGATTTTAGTCTGGAAAGGAAAATTAAAAGTAAAAATATGGCCACTAGAAAATTGGTCACTAATAACTATAGAGATAATCATGCTCCCTTTCCTAATCCAACATGGTTGACTCCTCAATGAATGGATGAAAAAGGAGAAAATGGCCTATGTTTCAATTGTAATAACAATTATAGTAAAGGGCATAAATGCAGTGACAAGAATTTATTCTCCATAGAGTGTGAAGATGAAGAAGATCAAGAAGTGAAAAATTCACAATCTCTAGAGCTAGAAGAAACTACTCTAACAATCACTTGGCATGCATTGGACAGCATCAGTACTCCAAAATCCCTCTTAATAGAAGAATATATCAAAAGGTAAAGTGTAACAACATTGGTTCATTTAGCTAGTACCATAACTCGTTCTATTACAAATTGGAAAATTTTCTTGATTGCTTTGTATATCTAGCACAAGAATTTTGAGTGATGATTGTAGCTGGATGTACCATAAATTGTTCACAGAAGTAAAATAAGACTAAGTTAAATATGTGGGAGTATTTATTGGTTATTCCCATGATTAAAATGAAAATGGGTGGTGTTGGTGATGTATTGGGGGAACAGTGGCCCTTAATTTTCAAGATATTCTCATAATATTTTTCTCAAAATGAAAGAAAATTGAGCTTATAAGCATCCGCAAGAAACCCAGTAAAGTGATAAGCTACAATGGCATGAACAAATTGGTAAATATAAAGACCAATGCGTATCTCCAAAATTTTATTCAATATATTTTCAAATATATAAAATGGATACGAAGGTGTAGTTGTGCAATTATGTTCATTGAATGTTCAAACATCTATATCATCTTCTCCACTAGATCTTCAAAACTTATTCAAAAACTTATCAACAATCATGATATTGTATTTGGAGAAACACCTAAGGGTATTTTTCCTATTCAAGATCATGATGATGCTATTCATTTTCAACTTGGAAGTGTACCACCTAACATTAGGCCCTATAAAAATCCACATGCAGAAAAGAGTGAGATTGAGCGAATGGTTCAAGAAACGTTAGAGGTGAGCATCATCCTTCCTAGCCAAAGTGTTTTTTCTTCACCAATGGTGATGGTTATAAAAAAGGATGGTTCGTGGCATATGTGTGCAGACTATAGAGAGCTCAAAAAAATGACAATCAAATATCATTTTCCTATTCGTGTTACTGATCATTGTTAGATGAATTGCATGGAGAATTTTGTTTTACTAAGTTGGATCTTCATTATGGGTATCATCAAATCAAACATTCCCAAAACATCCTTTACAAGACATGAAGGACATTATGAGTTTTTGCTTATGTCGTTTATACTTATAAATGCACCTTCAACATTTTAAAGCTTGATGAATTTTGTATTCAAACCCTTCCTTGGAAAATTTGTGCTATTATTTTTTGATGACATACTAATTTACAACAAATTTTGGGAAGAACATGTGCAACATGTTTACAGGGTCTTAACACTATTGAAAGAGAAACAACTTTATGTAAAGCCTTCCAAGTGTGTCTTTGGGGTTCAAGAAGTCGAATATTTGGGTCATATTGTATTGCACGATGGTGTCAAGGTGGATCCTAACTCAAATGATTCTTAGGGTTGAAAGGATATTACCACAATTTTGTTAATAATTATGGTCAAATATGTAACACATACTCCCAACCCTTTGGGTCATTCTCAAGTAGTGCAAGGTGTTACATCAAGCTTAACCCAACCTCCAAGGTCTCATTATGGAAATGGGGTTACTAGAATTCCAAAACCGGTGCCCCCAACATGAATGACTCATCGAAATATTTTCAATGATATAAGCTTTATCTCATTCTAACACCTGATCAAAATTTATGGCCATTTTTAGATTTGGCCAATAAATCATTGCTATGTTTTCCTCAACCACAATGTAACCTACCACATAGTCACAGGTTATGACACATCATCACGCTCTCCCTCCAAATTTAGAGTGCAAAATGAGGAATTTCCAAAAGGTATACAGTGAGAACATGAATATTCATTTCAAACGATGGCATCATTTCCATCTCATGGATCCCATCTCCTAGGATTAACATTGGGTGGCACACCCATTCAACTCTTGGGGCACGAATGGGAATATTCACATCAATTTCCATGCTCTTTTCCTAATCACTATGGCCAATTGATTGTGGCTATACAATGTAGTTCACAAAACTTGGGACACCACCACTACAATGAAGTAGCCTCCACCATGTCAAACTCTCTGAAGTCATGTTGATGTCACGCCACTACGTGGCCTCCTCTGCAAGTAACATGTGTCACTTAGTTATAGGCCACAAGGCCATCCAAAAAATGCCAATTTTGAATGCCATGTGTCACATTTTCCATGTGCCATGTCTGCATCCATCCACATCATCATGCCACGTAGACTCCATCCCAAGACCCACCTAGGCCCGAACCTTCGTGCAATGTAGCACTTCACCATTATAATGGTTTTCTGGGTCACGATGGAGCCTAGTATATGGGCCTCCATGTAATCATTCCCTATCATTTCTCCTAGTGTAATGACATAGGGCTACCCCCTCTCAGGCCACGATCATAGAATTCAAACCACTTAATGATAAACCCTATATCTCATGGCTCCCATCCATAGAGGGTCACAAGAATTTTACACTTTCTTTTCTCCTAGAGCCACAAAAATGGAAAATAATTCAGTTAAGTGTCAGTAAAATCCATGTTAAGGGACTACAACACTTAACCATTTTCATTTTCTTTAATATATATCATCATTCCTCCATCTTTGTGCCCCACCCAACATCTCTCTAGAATACATAGAAAGGGGAGCACCCACAAGGGCCTCGATGCAATAAGAATATCTCCATATCCTAATGAGGTTCCCTTCTTTCCTACAACATTCACAAAAATATACCACTCTACAAGTCCTGCGGTGTGATGAAGATCTAGGCATTTTAAAATAATAATATACCTACCAAATGCCCCACTACACTTTGTGGATTATTCTCCCTCTCGTTCCATAATTACAACTTTGTAGCAGAGCCCATTAGACATCCTACATGGATTTCACCCCTTCATACCTTCAGTTCATGATACTTACTCCCAACCAATCTCAAGGGGTCATTAAACTAATTCCCATCATGGTCTTAGGCCATCACTAACCCCATAGTAATCCTTGCTAAGTAAAAATGTCCAGGCCATGGATTTCATCCTCCATAGCTACACATTCAAACTCTCTATCAATAACAAGTCATGAACTACTGTAAGCATTACAATTGAGTAGGGGGCCTCAAGTTCCTATTGCATGAGAATAAGCATATATATAAGCAACATCAATAGAATTCACATTCAAACAACCTTCCTCCTACCATAGAGTCTCCATGCCTCTTTTAACATGTACACCATGGAACTTGTTGTACCCTCGAGACAAGCCCCAGATGTAGGGGGTTCATGCCCAAGACATTTATTTGATATTTATTAAAAAAAATTTAAAGGATTGGTTGGAGTTGGGTTTACATAAAATTCAATGAATATTCTAGTTTAGAAAACTCATATTTTACAACCGGTGTGGCTAGGTCATTGAGGGTTGAAAGCTTTAAAATGCATAAGATGGAAAGAAGAAATTTGGAAAAAGGCATGCTTAAAACTTGAGCTAGATGGAATTCAAGTTTTAAAACTTGAGAGAGAACTTGATGAAAGAACCAAAATATATGAATGAATTTATGAAAAAGATGGAGCACCCATTAAGTTGCTCTTACTCGACTTACAGGTGTCGTCTGAAACATATGGTTACATAGACAAATATGTAAACTTGAATAGAACAGTCTTACCTTTGCATGCACCCTCTTTGGTGGAAGAAACACAGTGTGTGAAACAATAAGTACATAAAGGAAAAATTAAACATATTTCAACTTATCTCAAATTTGGAATTAAATTGGTTTTCATTGATTTATTTCTACCAGATTTTTCCATTACATCAGAGCACCTCAAACTCAGATAGAGGTAACAAAAGAAGAGCTGCCTAAAGTAAAGATTTTGCAGAGAATGAAGAAAGTTTCAACTCTAGAATTTTGAACCTTGCCTCGGTTCTCATTTCTGACTTTTATCTTTGCCCTTAAGCTAATTGTCTACATAAGTTACAAAACCGATTCAATTACAATTAAAATATTGTATCTTGTAATAGTAATCAAATCGTTCTGTTGCTATTTTAATAACTTTATACAAAATAACAATAACTTTTATAGAACCCTTCATTACTATCATGATATTTAAAATGATTTTAGTATTTTATATATATATATATATATATATATAATATTAAAATTCCTCCCCAATTTATAAAACATTTAAAATACATGTTCGGAGCCTTATTTGACCCATCAAAATCATAACATAAAGTTGGAAAATGTAGTGGAGGTAGGTCGGCCTTGGTGACAACAAACCATTGTCTAAAACCAAAATTGTTATGTGGGGGCTTCCTCTAGTTATAGGGAGGGGAAGTCCTTTCTCATGATTCTTGTCGTAGATCACATTCAAAGCGATGTGAATAAAACAACTAGACATGTGACTTTCTCCCTCATTAAATTGCAACATGGTAAGAACCTCCGCATACTATCAATCTGAACGCAAAATAATTTGAGTCATAGATCACTCATCAAGGGTCCTCCATTTATTCTGTATTTCAATCTCCAATCTCCATATTATGACTATACACAACTCTCTGATATGGATATTATCACCATTATTGAATCATCTTCAATGTCAATTTCCTTGTGCAAAATTTTTCCCTCGTTTCTGAGTTCAATAAATATGAGTTTCCCTTCTTCCAATGCTTTAGCAGGAAGGAAGTAGCATGTATTAATATCGTACTAATAGTACCTTTAACATGCTTGTTTTAGCAATGACAATACCATCAACTTTTATCCCAACAGTGAAAAATTTGGATTTCTTTTGACCAATGTGAATATGAGTATCAATGTGAATTAAATTGCGAGTCTATTATATTATAAGGATCATTCGTTGAGGTGGCGCAGAAGTTGGTATTTTGAATAATCAATTTGGAATCATCCTGTGCTAGTTGTTTTCAAATATTTAGTGTATACCCTTCCGAAGAACCATGAAATCTTCCAAACCGTTAACAATATCATGAAGTTGCCCATGTGAAAGTCAATTGGAGTCGAAATGCAAAAAAAAACCATGTGGAGGATTCTTCAAATTCTCTGCCAAATGTCCAAAAAATGCAGTTGAACTTTTCTATATGGGGCCCCTACGAAATGTATATGTGGTAAAATATATAGCTTCCTGAACAATTGTGTGATCTCCTTCAAATTTTGCACCTTTCCAAATTAATGTGATGCAAATGTGTCAAAGAAGAACATGTATTTCTTCCAAGGAAGATACAAATTACTCATACTCGGTGGAATTGTTATCCCAATTACTAGAAGTTACAATATGCTAAGAGATTCCTAAATTATTTGCATTTAGTTCAACTCTAATTAAATTAAACATGCATTTGCATTGCCCTCCCATTGAAATAGCACTAATATTTTTTATTTTTTTCAATGCCCCAACTTAGTTCAGTGCAACATGTTTATCTACCTCTTGAACAATGCCAATGATCATGAAATTAAGGTCACATGAGTTTGTAGTTTTGTTTTCTAAAATTATATTGATATCAAAGAATTCTTCATCACCTTCAAAGAGTTGATCAAACTACTTATATAGGTTGAAGGGGAAATTCCCCATAAATGGCTTTTTCAACCAGAGGAACAATGAGTTTGGAATGTTGGATAACATGCAGAGGTTTCAATACCAAATATTTTAGTTGAATAATATACAATGATATTTAGAGAGGAATTCCAACAGCCTTGAGAATGTCAATGTTATGTACGTGTACCATTATGGTCGCTTGATTAAGAGAAGTACTTTCATGGTAATTTTCAAAGCATTATCAGTCTCGAGAGTTTATAGGAAGAAATAGAACATAGGTAGAAGCAAAGAGATTGGAGATATGATATAGAGAAAATTGTGTCATAGGCAGCACTGGCTACAACATCTTCCATGTTGTAATGGAGAATTCCCTTCAACACCAATATGAAATCATGTCATCATTTTTCTATATTGTATTCAACTGAGTCTAAGTTGAATATACCCTTTGAGAGTCAAACCATAGCAATATCATAAAAGAAGATAATAGTTGCACTTAACATGTCTACACTTTGATCTACAATTAAAAATCCTTTTACAACAGCAAAACTTTGTGACAAGTTTTACAAATCCATTTGGGCACATCAATCCCATCATCCAAATCAGTATTTTAGGGCCAATCAAACCCTAATTTCAGTTGCTACATGCTCTAAACAAGTCACCCCTTTGAATGCCTCCTTCCCAGACAGTTTCATGACTTGAAGACATCCAAAAATAGCCTCTAGAGGGACCACTGTAGGTAAGCCCTTGAAAAGGTGTGCTGCAGAGCAGTTGAGTCCACCGTTAGGGTGCTTTACAGAGCACTTAGGCTTCCTTTCACCTACGCTAGGCGAGATTGAGCGAAATTTGCATAGGGTTTGGGAATGTTCTTATCTTTTGGAGTCATCTAGAAGGTTCCCTCACTTATCAACTCTTATGAGCTCGAAAATGGATGAGGAATGTGTTAAGGTGCATCCTATCCTCTCATCCCTTTCTCCATGGAACTAATTCTAAGTATGGAAGGCCATTCAATGCCGCCATTTATGACAAAACCTCCTTCATCTTCCTATAAATTGATCACTCATCTAAGTGATCATGGGCTGGATTATGTTGAACTATAAGGAAATAATGTTGCTATGAGATTTGGCTTTGAAGCAAGTATTGTAATGCTACAAGTTTGTCATGCTTTTGATGCGATGTGGACGGGATCCAAGCTGGAGGAATGGCTTTGAATCAGATGCCAATGGTTGTAATTCCTTCTTCTATCTAATAAAGTATTTGAACCTTTTTCCCATATGTTTTTATTGTTTCATAATGCTTATATGTGTGAATTGTATCTGATTCTTTTCACTTATATTCAATAGATCATGTTCTTTGATCGATTCTTTGTTTTTATTGTATTTACAGGGTACTTCTCAAGCGTATTAAGTACGGGAAGAAGTGACATGATCGATACAAGGGAGACGAGAGGAAAGAAGAACTACAAGTAGGTCTTCTTATCTTCTCATCTTATCTATTGCTTATAGGAAAAGTCTAAAACACTTTAAACTGTTGTTCTAGATACAACTACTTATCTATGGAATTAGTATTTATCCGTAGATACCAAATTCTCCAAAACAAATTGGTGACTCAGCTGGGGATCTATCACCCTTCCTAGTAGCTTATCCACCTCCTAGGACACTCTTGTAGACCCTACTTATGTTCATTGATTGTATTTCAGCCTTTTTGAAGTGAATTTTGGTCAAAAATTGAGGTTAGATGACTCTTGAGTGACCTCTCAGGAATCAACGCAGGCTTGGTCAGGGGACAATGCTCTACAGAGCACCCTTGAGTGAGAGACAATTCTGTACAGTGTAATTAGGCCCTCTTTGACCTGCGTTGATCCACCTTAGGTTAAATTTCCACATTTGGATTGAGTTTTTGCCAAATTTCTTCTATTTAATTGCTTGTTGATTAATCAATGAAGGTCATGTCACAGAAAACAAGTTTTCTATCTCCTTGTCTAGCCCTGATTTGACTTGATTGATTAATGTTTTTTAAATGCTTTCTTTGTCATTATCAGTCTATAGTCAAAGTTAAATTATAGTTGATTAATCTTTGTTCGAAAGAAAGTGTCGTAAAGTCTTATTTTCCTTCAAAATAGAATTGTCGTCAAAGTCTTCGTTCTTATTAAAGATTGATTGATTGTATGTTCATATTTCCTTTTTGTTCATCATAACATTAAGGGATTAAAAAAGAAAAACTTGCATCGTTCATATTGTAGTTTGTGAATTCTTGAAAGGAATAGCTAGGGAAATTGCATTAGATGTGCTCTTTGCTCTTTGTAAAAAATCTGATTGCTCTATCCCTACTAGCTAAGGATTTTCATTGTTAAATTGAATGGAAAGAATGCTTATCATATTAGTTGCGTTTTAGGAATTGAAAACATACATCACATGGTGAACCTTGAAAGGAAAATTCTAAAGAAGATCAACTTAAAATTTATCTGGATTTACCTAATGGAGCATTGTTACCTAACGAAAAACATTTAGTGGTTCTAGGCTAGAGATGTGTTTCGGCATCGTAAAACAAAGCAGCTATCGCTAACTTATCTGCAATACATCTCGAGTGTGATACCTCATTCCATGTACATGATTATATCATAGCTCATTCACATACCTTCAAGTATATAGGGCAGTGTTACAGTACGTAAAGTATATGGGAATTCTCTCACTGTGCAGTTTTTCATTTAACAATGCTTATAGGGATTGGGCCTCCGCGTACTTTTGGGTATATATGGGAGGAAAACACTAGGTTTCTATCCATCCTTAGGTAATCGAGTCGGCCGCCTTGTACACTGTGATACACCGAACACAACATTCAGGGAGATTTGCTGCCCATACGTCTTGGTTTTCCAGGAGGTATTCTGCAATTCACAGTTGCTTGGTAAACCTTTTGCCTAGATTATCCCTCTTTTCTTTTGTTATGTTACTTTTATTAAAATGAAATTAATTGACCATGGATAACATCCTCCACACTCACTCCTTAGTTGATCTTAGGTTGAAACATATGGCGACAAATCTGGAGTCCACTGATCAAGGAATTCCTTTTGATGGGAATCCTAATCCTTTTCATCCTTTTAGAAATATTGGTGCTCCTTATATGGCTACATTGTCCCTTTCGGGATTTACCATTAGTTTTCCAGTATGTTTGTTTTCAACCTCCTTGGTTCAAAATGTCATGATTTCTCTGCAAACGAGTACTCCTCCAACTAGACAAAATCAACCTCCAACTAATCCTAAAGTTGACCCTTTTCCTTCTTCCTCGGTTGTTTCTTCCTCCACTTCTTCCTCTTCGCTTGGTGAAAGTATTGGTACTAGTAACTAGGTGGTTAGGAAGAAGAAGAAGAAGAAGCAAATTCAGCAAAGGGGCAACCAAGCAACCATTGCTCTGAATGCAACATTTGATGAGAAACCATCCATCAAGCCTCACAAAGTTTGATATCCATGCAAACTTTGTGTGGGAGACCATCTTCTTCGAAATTGTCCTGATATTCCTAAGATCTTAGAAGAATGGTCTTCTCGTTCACATCATCATGTGTCATCAAATTCTGGAGCTCATGCTGGTGACCCACCATCAACTAGTGGTAGTAAAGTTCATGGAAAGAATGGTAGAGTTAAATTTCCCTGTACGTTATGTGAGGGGAATCATCCTATTCACCTTTGTCCTTATCTGGATGAAGCCGAAAAAGTGTTAGATAACCATCCTACTTCACCGCAACGGCTTCCATCTAGTTACAGGAGACTCTCCCTTAATCCTTCACTAGTTGATGAATTGACTAACCAAAATCAACCATCAGTCAAACCCACTCTCTCTAAAAGTGAATGCTAAGAGTCTATACCTAACCCAAATCAACTGGTCAAGGAAAAAATTGAATTGATTTCACCTTCAGTTAATCGTACCTTTCTCGAAGAGAGTGAATATGAAACCACTCAAGCTCTTTTCATTTCTTCATATTCAAATGAGCTTGGGGGCTGTCCTCCTATTCCATCAAGAGAGGAGGAAAATCCTCTTGCTCTCGTAACTCAAGGGGTTAATTCTCTCATTCTTACGGTACCCCCTCCAAGTAGTCTAGTCACTTCCTTTGATTGGAATTTACTGGTAGGATTATGTCATCCTTCTTATGTGCCTTTCTAGATCATAGTACAAGTTTGTAATATGATTTTATCTGGCACTATTATAGATGAAGGTGCATCTGTGAGTATCCTTTCCTCCACTACTTAGTAAGTGCTAAGTTTGCCACCGCTTGTGCCCGTTACCCAGAACCTGTTGGCCTTTAACAAAGGAACCAGTCAACCATTAGGGATCCTTCCTCAGTTTCCTATTACTTTGGGAGGAAAATCATTTATCTAAGTGTGATGGTAGTCCCAGACCCTTTAGATTACAATTTACTTATTGGGCACGACTATGTTTATGACAAGGGAGATATTGTTTCAACACTCTTTTGAGTGATTTGTTTCCCACATGAAGGTAGAATTGTCACTGTTGACCAACTTTCATTTCCAGGTCCAAATATGGCTTCCAGTCAACCATCTTCCCTAAATAGTCCTTTTGTACCAATGGTATCTTCCCTACCATGGGTCAATTATGTGGCAACCCATTCCATGTTTACATCAACTGATGATCAATTTAGTGATGTTGTACATT
This sequence comes from Pinus taeda, assembly GCA_000404065.3. Lineage (NCBI taxonomy): Eukaryota > Viridiplantae > Streptophyta > Pinopsida > Pinales > Pinaceae > Pinus > Pinus taeda. Next base: position 51,396 of record APFE031669527.1, on the reverse strand, counting down.
ATGTACTGAGGGCATTGGAACCAAATCTCAATTTCCTTGATACGAGTCCCTTCCAGAGCATTGTTCTCCCATCAGATAGGAACCTATTGGAAGTCATGAGCTTGTATGGGTCATGATCAAGGACTATGAGGATAGTTCCTTATCTTATGTCAACCTCATTAAAAAATGAAACAAAGGGTACAAGGACAATTCTTGGTCTTGTGTCAACCTCATTAAAAAATGAAACCAAGGAGTATGAGGATAGTTATTGGTCTTGTGTCAACCTCGTTTAAAAAAATGAAACAAAGAATATGAGCATAGTTCATTGACTTGTGTCAATCTCGTTAAAAAATGAAACAAGGAATATGAGGATAGTTTCTTGTCTTGTGTCAACCTCGTTAAAAATGAAATCAAGGATATGAGGATAGTTCCTTATCTTATGTCAACCTCGTTAAAAAATGAAACAATGAATCTGAGCAGAGTTCCTTGTCTTGTGTCAATCTCATTAAAAAAAGAAACAAGGTCCCCTCGAGCAAAGTTCCAATTTGAGTCTTTGATTAGATCTTGTAAAATCCCAGTCGAGTCTTTCGCTTGGTCTCGTAAATGAACCTTCATTCCATCCACCTAATAGCCACGAGTAATCTACTTAGGTGAATGTAATGAAGCTTGGGGGGCATGCACCTAATGGTAAAGTTAAGTTTCCCTATAGGTGATCCGAATTGGATCCTCAAACAATTCCATGATTGGTAAGAATGAATGATAGACTTCAAGAAATCTTACAGCTATTAGAAATAACCTCTAAATAATGGCAATTTGCAGCCAGCATGGAGCAATGAGGACCTTCGATCAAAGCACGTTGACCGTTGGCCCATGGAGACTGTGCATGGCACAAAAATGGAAATTGGGAAGCTCAGATTCAGAAATGGAGGCTATTTCTGATATGCAATTAGCACATATCACTAGGAAAAACCCCTCGAGAAGGAAAAGCCCCGAATGCTCGGTCACAATGGAAAGTAAAAAGCTGTGGAAAAGCGCTAAACTGACAAGGCAGGTCCCGTGCTCAAAACCAGTGGAATATCGGAGGCATTTTGAGCGGTAAGTGGGTTTGGCCGAGGACCCAGTGATTCCATACATTGAGTGATGTGTGTCTGGCGGGGAGAGAGAGAAACCGCTTACATTGCAGACTAATGGTCGAGCAACTCAATCGTGCAATATAAGCAAAGACCGTAGGATTTGGGGGCTCCAGATCAACAATGCAGGTTCAACTCAATGGATGACCGGACCCGAGGGAGAAATAAATTATGACGCATAAGATTTGAAGTCCGATTTGACCAATGAATTGACAAAAGGATCCGTTTCACAAGCATCTGGGAAATAACGGGAAAAAATGACCGTTCAGGAAGAACGAACACTCAGTTCGCAAAGAGACAAGTGGCCATCTCTCTACAAAGTGTTACAAAATGATGATGACGCAAGGAAAATGCGTCCCAGTGGGCAGAGGCATGTGATCCAGAGAGCCGAGAAGCCAAAACGAACAATTGAAGGAACGAATTGGATTTAAAGCCATGAGTCGACAGGAAGCAGAAAGATAGTGAGGCACAGAGGCAGTGAAGAAGCCGAAGGCCGAGAGACATAGAAAGAGAGGCAAAGTTGCAGAGGGCAGAGAAACCGAGGCGACCATCAGAGTAAGAGTAGCACCGAGCAGTGAGAGACCAATTGAGGTCGAAATTCGGTAAGGGGAGTCTGTGAACTCTAAGGACTTGGGAATTTCAAGTGCCATCCTACTGATCATCCTCTATCAAGTGAGACTCAGATTGAGCTCCTTATTGTAAGACTCTACTTTAAAAAAATAATAAAAAGGCCACCACTGAAGGCTGGACCAGGAGACGTAGCCCAGGAGGATTGGGTGAACTCCTTATTAAATTTTGTTGTGTTTATGTTTGCTTACTGTGATCTCTTACTATTTCAAGTGTCTGTGTATTTCAGAATCTTATCGATCTGTTGCAAAAGATAACACAGACACACACACACACCAGCACATGAGTCTGTAATACCTTCATTAATTTCCTGAGGTCATCCAGGGGTGATTTCATATCAAGTGGTATCAAAGCATTAGGTTGATAAGAGTAGACAAGCTTGTGCTAGATTTAGCCGTTGAATTCTAACTAGATCAAAGCTAAAATTAGGAGAAGGAGATTTGGTCAAGACTAATCCTGAAATTAGAAGAGTCTATCCTCAGAAGAAAATGTCGGAGGAAGGTTCATTGGGCCTAGACCCACAATTTATAGAGAGTTTCCTGGCCATGAGGTCCATGGTAGAGGAAATGTATAGGGACTTTAGAAAACAAAAAGATGAGGAATCATCAAGCTCCAAACAAGATAAGGGGGAAGAAGAATCTCTCCTCCATGACCACTCCAGAGGTAAAGGGAAAGAAGAAAGCTTTCTCTTACCTCCTAATATCCTTGAACATAAAAAGAAGACATATTTGATTAAATTGGATGTTAAATTTGATTTACCAATATATGATGGAGAGTTGAATGTAGTAAAGTTGGACAATTGGATCAGACAAATTAATGTTTATTACAAAGTGCAGAGTATTGACTCAAACAAGAGCAAGATTTAGCTGGCTATCCTACGCCATGGGGGCACTGCCTTGGTTTGGTGGGAAGGCAGGACCAAATCTGACATGAAGAGACATGGTAAGACTCTTTCTGTCTAGGGTGAATTTGTTTCTGCAATAAAAAAGTAGTACTATCCATTGGCCTACATGCAGCAAGCCATGATGAGCTGGCAAACTCTTCGCTAATTGAAAGAGAAAAGTGTACAAGGTTACACCCAAGAATTTAGGAAGAGAGATTTGATTCTAGGAATCTCATTAGACTCACCTGAGACTCTGTTGAAGCACATCGGTGGTCTACACAGCTACATGAGGCACGTTATCCTCATGTTTAATCCCACTAGTATCGATGAGGTATCTGTTCAAGCTACACATCTAGAAGCTAGAGGAAAGAATGGGAACCCATAGGTTGGAGAATCATCCAAGCCCATTGCAAGCAAGAATAAGGAGAAAAGAAAATAGAAATGGAAAGAGAGGAAGGCCAACACTGCATAGAAAAGCAATTCTTCATGCACTCACTATAAGAAGGATGGGTATGATGATGAGCAATGTTGGATTCTGCATCCAAAGCTGAGACCTAAGAAGTTTGAGGGCAAGAAGAAGAAGACTATTGTAGCTATTCAAAAAGATTTGGGGTTGGACTCAGGAGATGAAAAAACCATTGCAGCCACAGGTATAAAAGGTAAGAATTTTGAAGCATCTACTAGTAATTCTGCACAATCTACTATTGATGAAGAAAATGAGAGAAAAAGACATGAGCTTTTCCATATTCGAGTTATTTACAAACATCAAAAGATTGATACTTTGTTTGGTAGTGGCTCATAAGTAAATTTAATTTCTGAAGCAATTGTAAAGAAGTTTGGATTATTGACTACACCTCACAAGAAACCATACCCATTAGGTTGGTTAAGTGATAAAGCACAACTACAAGTGACTAGACAATAAAAACTCAAGTTTTTTTTTGGGTCAACATTTGTAGATGAGGTTGAGTTAGATATAATTCCTTTGGATATATGTAGAATTGTTTTAGGAAGTCCTTACTTGTATGACAGAAAAGCTATTTTCTATAGAGCTGAGAGCAAGTATCTACTCGTTAGAGATCGAATCGAATACTTTGTAAGAGCTCATAAGCTCAAGAATAATTATACTCTCATAAACTCAGGGCAGATGAAACAAATTGTAAATTCATGCAAACAATTTTTACTAATGGTTGTAAAGGAAAAGAAACCTGATAAAACCGATGTATTTGAGGGCTATGACGCTAAAAAGTAAGCTCATTTAGAAAAAGTTGTTTCAGAGTATGATATCTTGTTTCAAGAACATAAAGGTCTGCCACCCAAAAAAGAAATAGTGCATGATATTAATTTGTAGCAAGATGCTCCATTGCCTAACATTGGGAGTATAGGTTGTCTGCTTTAGAGAATGCAGAAATCAAGAAGTAGGTGTAGGAGTTGCTCGAGAAGGGTTTCATTAGACCTAGCACATCACCATGTGGGTCACCAATCATTTTGGTTAGAAAGAAAGATGGCTCATGGAGAATGTGCATTGATTACCGATCACTGAATAAAATAACAATAAAAAATTGTTATCCCCTTCCTCGCATAGACGATCTATTAGATCAGTTAAAGGAAGCTGTTTATTTTTCCAAGTTAGACTTGCATAGTGAATATCATCAGGTCAGAGTTGCAGAACAAGATGCATGGAAGATTGCTTTCAAAACAATGCAGGCATTGTATGAGTGATTGGTTATGCCTTTTGGCTTAACTAATGCTCCTGCTACTTTCATGAGAATAATGAATTATGTGCTAATACCTTTTCTTGATGATTTTGTTATTGTATATCTAGATGACATTCTTATATTTAGAAAAACATGGGAAGAACATTTAAAGCATGTTAAGCAGACACTAGATGTTTTGAAAAGAGAAAAACTTTATGTTAAACTCTCAAAATGTGAATTGGCAAAACATCTTTGAATTATTTGGGACATATAGTAGGGGGTGGTGAATTGAAGATAGATCCCTCTAAGTTGGCAGTGATTGTAAACTGGCCTAAACCCAAATCTACTACAGAAGTTAGAAGCTTCTTAGGAGCAGCACAATATTAGAGAAAGTTCATTTCTAACTTTTCCTTAATTACAGCTCCCTTACATGCTTTAACGGGATTGAAAAAGGTGTTTCAGTGGGGAGGCAAACACCAGAAAGCCTTCGGCACCTTGAAAGAAAAGATTAGTACATCACCAATACTAGCACTTCCAGATCTTCAAAGACCATTCGAAATCCAAACAAATGTCAGTGACTATGCCATGGGAGAAGTGTTGATACAACATGGTAAACCCATATGTTATCATTCTGAGATGTTTAACTCTGCAATAGTTAACTATCCCACCTATGATAAGGAATTCTATGCATTAGTACAAAGTGTGAAAAAGTGGAAACATTACTTAATGGGCAAAGAAACAGTTATCCATACTGATCATCAACCGCTTCAATATCTACACTCCCAAACTAAGTTGCAGCAATCAAGACATTACAGGTGGATGGGGTTCCTACAGCATTTTCATTTAGTCATCAGATATAAAAAGGGCATACATAATAAAGTTGTAGATATGTTATCTAGACCCATTATAAATGCATCTAGATTTGTTGGAGGACTGCCTAAATCTAAGAAGGGTCATGATTATCTGTACGTTGTTGTAGATAGGTTTAGCAAAATGTGTATCTTGATACCCTGTAATAAACAGATTACAGCTAAACAAACTGCAAAAATTTTCTTTCAACATGTATGGGTTCATTTTGGATTACCCACTTCCATTATATTTGATCAAGACACCAGATTTGTGGGGAAGTTTTGGTCAAGTCTGTGGGAACTGATGGACACCAAACTGAAGAAAAGCACAGCTTTCCATCCACAAACCAATGGCCAGACAGAAGTAGTCAACAGGATGGTGATCCAGTTGCTCAGGGGATATTGCAGCAAACATCCCAAGCTTTGGGATGAACATTTGTGTTATGTGCAACATGCTTACAACCGAGCCAAACATTCTTCCACCCAAAGATCTCCTTTTGAGACCTATTTTGGTTTCACACCAAGGTCTCCCTTGGATTTTGTCTTTGGTAAGGACACAACAGTTGAGGGACACAACGATGTGGACAAGGAAAATAGGTTCATTAAACAAATCCAAGAGATCCATCTAGTAGTACAGGAACAACTGGAAAAGAGCCAGGTCAAATACAAGGCAAGGCATGACAGGCATCAGATGGAGCATAGTTTTCAAGTTGGTGATCAAGTCTGGCTGTATATCAGCAAGGGCAGGATGCAAGGTGAAGGTAAAAATCTAAAACCAATAAGATATGAACTTTCAGGATCCTTTATAAAATTGGTGAGAATTCTTTTCGCCTTGATTTTCCATCTTATATGCACATCTACTTAGTCGTCAATGTAGATAGCTTGAGACTATTTGAACCTTCGTTAATTGAAGATCCTGAAGAGCAAAGTCAATTGCCTTCTATTGATGACCTATTACTTGAATATCTTAATGAATCGCAGGAATACAAAATTATGGATATGAAAGTAAGAACAACACGTAAGGAAGATGTTGAGTACCTTAGAATTGGGCTCAGGGGTTCAAATCTAAGTAGTGAAAAATGGATAGAGATTAGATAGATGAGAAAGTTGTATCCTCACTTAGTCGATGCTTGAAAACCAACTTTTGGTGGTCCAAAAGCTTTTTCAGTGGGAAGGCCATGATCCGAATTGGATCCTCAAACAATTCCACGATTGGTAAGAATGAATGATAGACTTCAAGAAATCTTATAGCTATCAGAAATAACCTCTGAATAATAACAATTTATAGCCAGCATGGAGCAACAAAGACCTTTAGTCAAAGCGCGTTGAACGTTGGCCCATGGAGATTGCGCATGGCATAAAAATGGCAATTGGGAAGCTCAGATACGGAAATGGAGGTTGTTTCTAATACATGATTAGCGTGTATCGCTGGAAAAACCCCTGGAGAAGGAAAAGCCTCGAGCGCTCGGTCAAAAGGGAAACCAGAAAACCGTGGAAAAGCACTAAACTTACAAGGCGGGTCACATGCTCAAAACCGGCAGAATATTAGAGCCATTTTGAGAAGTAAGCAGGTTTGGCCGAGGACCCAACGATTCCATACACTTCGTGATGCATGTCCAGCGAGGAGAGAGAGAAACTGCTTACATCGTGGACTAACGATCGAGCAACTCAACCGCGCGATATAAATGAAGACCGTAGGATTTGGGGGCTCCATATCAATGGCAGAGGTTCAACCCGATGGATGACTAGACCTGGGGGAGAAATAAACTATGACGCATAAGATTTGAAGTCCAATTTGACCAATGAAGTGATAGAAGGATTCGTTTCACAAGCATCTGGGAAATAATGGGAAAAAAAACCATTCAGGAAGAACTAAGGCTTAGTTCACAAAGAGACAGGTGGCCACCTCTCTGCAAATCATTACACAACGATGATGACGCAAGGAAGAGGAATCCCAGTGGGTAGAGGCAGGTGATCTAGAGAACCAAGAAGCCAAAATGAACAGTCGAAGGAACGAACTTGCTTTATGTAGGTTTTAACCCCGTACAGAAATTACTTGCATACGAATTCTAAAACAAAAAAAATAAACAATGCGAGATCATAACACATAAAACACATATACATAGAGATTTCCCTTGGATCCCAAAACTAGGACTACCAACTTGATTTTTCATTATGTTCCTTTCAATGTTACAATACATATTTATACGTGCGGAAGCATCCAATGCCATGGACCGAAAACCATTGCATCCAATACCATGGACTGAAAACCATCGCATCCAATACTATGGACCAAAAACCATTGCGTCCAAAAAACATGTGGGAAAATCATGCACAAAACCATATGTCGGTCTACCCATTCTAAGATAGGGTCCAAAACCAAAATTTTTTGGGGCGCTGCCCTGGACCCCATAAAGTGGGGTTACAGGTGCCATTCAAACCCCCTATTAACTACGTGGAAAGAATATAACACAACCCAACATTCTCCCACTTTTTGTTTTGTTTCCACAGGGGGCCACAAGAGAGCTTAGTCATTTTCCCATCCTTGAAATGCCCATTGTCTCTCTACACCAAGAGAACTTCTCAGAGCTCATAGATTTTGTCAATGCATCTGCAGTATTCTTCAAAGTGTCCACCTTTACCAACAACACCTTTTTGTCTTCTATCATATCCCTCACAAAGTGATACTAAATATCAATGTGCTTTGTCTTTGAATTATATGCAAGGTTCTTTGCCAAGAAAATTGCACTTTGGCTGTCACAGTCTATCCTTATAGCTTCCTATAATAACCCCATACTTGAACACAATCTCTGCAACCAAACTGCTTCCTTGCTTCCATGAGTGGCTGCCATGTATTCTGCCTCTGTAGTTGATAGTGCCACTATAGATTGTTTCTTACTCATCCAGCTAACTGCACCTCCAAATAGGTTAAACACATACCCACTTGTAGATCTTCTCTGATCCAGATCTCCAACCCAGTCTGCATCAACAAAGCCACGAATATCCAACATTCTGTCCAATCTTGGTCTTCCTTGGTAGCATAGACCATAATCACTAGTGCCACGCAAATACCTGAAAACCCGCTTCACTATTGTCCAAATCTCCTTTCTTAGTTTTGACATAAACTTGCTCAATACTCCCACTGCATGTCCAATGTCTGGTCTATTATAGACCATTGCATACATTAGGCTACTGACTACACTTGCATATGGAACACAGGACATGTCCTCTTCCTCTTCGTGTGACTTGGGACATTGTTTAGCAGATAACCTCACACCTACAAGAATAGGAACCTTCACCAGCTTACTAACTCGCATATTAAACCTATACAGTATTGTCTTGCCATACTTCCTCTAGTTTAACCAGAGCTTCCTCTTTTCCTGATCTCTTTTAATTTCCATGCCCAAAATATATTTTGCAGCACCAAGATATTTCATGTCGAATTTGGAGGACAATTGGGTCTTCAAATCCTGGATAATTTCTTTGTTATTTCCAACCAGCAACATATCATCCACATAAAAGACCTAATAAATAACACGGTCACAATTAATTTAAAATACATACAGTAATATTCTTTGCTTCTGGTGAAGCCAAGTCCCCGTATAAATGTATCAAATTTCTGATACCACATCCTTGGTGATTGTTTTAACCCATATAGAGACTTCTTTAACTTGCATACTAGTTCTTTCTTACCCTTCACTACAAAGCCTTCAGGTTGCTTCATGTATATTTCCTCTTCCAGATCCCTGTGAAGAAATGTTGCCTTCACATCCATCTGTTCTACTTCAAAATCAAAAGCAGCAGCAACAGATAAAAGTAATATAATAGAAGTTACCTCGACAGTAGGAGAAAAAATATCACCAAAATCAATTCCCGGCACCTGGGAACAACCTTTTGCTACCAACTGAGCTTTGTATTTCTCCACTTTTCCTTCTACATTTGTCTTCTTTTTGAACACCCATTTGCTGCCAATGGATTTCCTTCTAGCCGGAAACTCCACCAAATCCCAAGCCTCATTTTTGTGCAAAGATGTCATTTCATCAACCATGGCCTCTTTCCAGAGTTTTCATCCTTTGAATCTACTACTTCCTTCACAGTTCTGGGATCGTCGTTAGTAATAGATAAAGAAAAATTTGAACAGAAAGCAGATAGACTATACCTTTCAGGCTACCTTCTTTCTCAAACTAATCTTCTCACAGCCGGAGTTTGTGGTTCTTCATCTTCTAATTCCTCCTCTACTGTAGAGTCTGGTTCTTCCTCCTTTAGCTCAAACTCTATCTTCTCAAGTTCCTTTCGTTGGACTTCATGTTTAATAACATCTTTCAGCTCTCTGAACACCACATCTCGGTTGTACACAACCTTCTATGTGACTGGGTTCTAAAGCTTATAACCCTTTAAACCATCCTTATACCCAATAAAGATGCACTTTTCATATTTACTATCCAACTTGGTTTGTTTCTCCTTTGGAACATGTACATATGCATCACATCCAAATACCCTTAGATTTAAAAGAGAGGGTTTCTTACCAGTCTATACCTCTTGTGGAGTCTTATCCTCCAACACTTATGAAGGTGACCTATTGACCAGGTAACGTGCAGTATCCACTGCCTCTGCCCAGAATTCTTGTCCTAACCTGGCACCACTAAGCATGCTCTTTCCCTTTCCATCAATGTCTTATTCATTATTTCTGCAACTCCATTTTGCTAAGGTGTATATGGAGTAGTCTTCTGCCGTGCTATACCACACTTCTTACAAAATTATTCAAATTCCTTACTGTAAAACCCTCCACCATTATCTGTCCTTAACACCTTTACCTTCTTCTCTGTCTAGTTTTCCACTAGATCATTAAATTCTTTAAACCTGTCAAAGACTTCAGATTTCTTCTTAAGGAAATATATCCATGTATTCCTTGAGAAGTCATCTTTAAATGATACATAATACACAAACTTATCCAGTGATGGAACCTTCACAGGTCCAAACACATTATTGTGCACAAGTTCTAATATCTGTTTAACCCTCTTACTACCAGAGGGGAAACTCACCCGATTCTGCTTCCCATATACACAATTTTCATAGAAATCAAAATCCAGAGAGCTATTACTCATACCTTCTACCATACCTTTACCATAAAGTATCCAAAGGCCCTTTTCTCCAATATGTCCAAGCCTTTGATGCCACATCATGGTCTTCTCTCCAGAGACCACTAGATTTTCTACTCCATTTTCAGGAACCACAGAACTATTGCACCCACCAATAATAGTGCTACCTTACAACTTGTATAGAGTTCCAATCCGAACTCCCTGCATCAATACCAGTGCTCCTTGAACCATCTTGCAGGTATCCTTCTCGAACATTATTTTTACACTTGCATCATCTAGCTTGTTAACATAAATCAGATTTCTGGCTAATGCAAGAATATGTAGAACACCTGGAAGCTTTCTAACCCTTCCACCTTGCAACTTCAACTTTACTTTTCCATGACCAATGATTCTAGCCTTCCTGTCATCCCCCAAGAAGAAATCACCACCATTGTATTTCTCATACTCACAGAACCAGTCTCTATGGGGAGTGAAGTGAAAGGATGCACTTGAGTCAATCAACCATGCCTCATGATCTACATGTGTACTTGAAGAAGCCAAGTACACATCCCCACCTTCATCTGAGGTGGTTTTCGCCTCTGCAAAAGGAGCCTCATCAAATCCCTTTCCTTTGTCAAGAGCTTTAGATTTATATTCCCTTTTGTAGTGCCCTTCCTTTCCACATTTCCAGCACACCACCTTTACAGGTTTTCCTGGAGATTTAGATCTCCCTTTAGATTTAGATCCCCCACTCGATGACTTATTTTTGTTTCTGTTCTGGGTCTGACCTCATATAGACAAGGCCTCACCATTTTGGCTCTCCATATTTTTCTGTCTCATCTCCTCCGTCAGCAAGGATGAGACTATTTCATCAAAATGCAAGGAGGTTGCATTGCTACCTATTGCAATAACCAGACTATCCCACGAATATGGTAGAGAACACAACAAACTAATGCACTTATCTTCATCTGAAATTTTAATATCAACAGATGCTAACTGACTTACCACAATATTAAATGCATTTAGATGCTCTGTCACCGAGTCTCCATCTTTCATCCTTAGGTTATACAACTTTTTCAGCAGGAACAGTTTATTCACTAGAGACTTAGATTAGTACAAAGTCCCTAACTTGTCCCACAAAGCCTTCGTTGTAGCTTCCCCTGATACATTCAATAATACTGAATCTGAGAAACACAATCGTATTGTGCTCTTTACCTTCCCATCCAACTTCTTCCATTCTTCATTGAACACTCCCGTTGGTTTAGTACTCGGATCTACTGTGATCCACTGGTATTTATCTACCAACATATCCTCCATCTTGAGTTTCCACAAATCAAAACTCTAACCATTAAATTTCTCGATCTCTATCTTTCCACTGCTCGCCATCTTCTTTCACCACCAGAATCGATCTCGTAGATCTCCCACTGAACAGGTCCACCACAAGCCCCAACGAAACCCCTCAGCAACAAAGGCATCCCCTTGAAGCCAAAACAACTCTAATACCAAATGTAGGTTTTAACCCTGTACAGAAATTACCTGCATACGAATTCTAAAACACAGAAAATAAAAAATGCGAGATCATAACACATAAAACATATATAAACAGAGATTTCCCCTGGATCCCAAAACCAGGACTACCAACTTGATTTTTCATTACGTTCCGTTCAATGTTATAATACATATTTATACATGCCGAAGCATCCAATGCCATGGACCAAAAACCATCATGTCCAAAAAACATGTGTGAAAATCATGCAAAAAACCATAGGTGGGTCCGCCCAAGCTAACATAAGGTCCAAATCCAAAATTTTCGGGGCGCTGCCCCGGACCCCATGAAGTGGGGTTACAGGTGCCATTCAAACCCCCTGTTAACTACATGGAAAGAATATAACATAACCCAACACTTTAAAGCCACGAGCTGACAGGAAGCAGAAAGATAGTAAGGCAGAGAGGCAGTGAAGAAGCCGAAGGCCCAGAGACACAGAAAGAGAGGAAAAGTTGCAGAGGGCAGAGAATTCGGGCTGAACATCAGAGTAAGGGTAGCACTGAGCAGTCAGAGACCAATTGAGGTCGAAATTTGGTAAGGGGAGTCTTTGAACTCTAAGGACTTGGGAATTTCAAGTGCCATCCTACTGATCATGCTCTATCAAGTGAGACTCAGATTATGCTCCTTATTGTAAGACTCTTCTTTAAAAACACAATAAAAAGGCCACCACTAAAGGCTATACCAGGAGACATAACCTAGGAGGATTGGGTGAACTCCTTATTAAATTTTGTTGTGTTTATGTTTTCTTACTATGATCTCTTACTGTTTCAAGTGTCTGTGTTTTTTTGCAATCTTATCGATTCGTTGCACAAGATAGCATAGACACACACATCAACACATGAGTCTGTAATACCTTCATTAATTTCCTAAGGTCACCTAGGGGTGATTTCAGATCAGTAGGTTATGTGAATGGAATCACCCCATTCACCTTTGTCCCTATCTAGCTTTGTCCCTATCTAGATGAAGCCAGTAAGGTGTTGGATAACTATCCTGCTTCACCGCAGTGACTTCCATCTGGTCATAGGAGACTCTCCCTTTCATCATGTTGAGGGCATGTAAGCCAATCTCAAGCATAGTTCTCAGTTTCAAGCTTGTGTAAAAATGAAACTGAATCCAAGCATACTTCTTCATTTCAAGCTTGTGTAAAAATGAAACTAAATCCAAGCATAGTTTGTCATTTCAATCTTGTGTAAACAGGAAACTGAATCTAAGCATAGTTCCCTATGGTTCAATCTTGTGTAAAAATGAACCCATCTCCATTTTAACCCTCTTGATTTCCATTCTATCAGCCCATTCCATCATATGAGCCTTGGTTTTTCTCCTTCCATCGTCAATATCTGCTTGGCTGATCATACGCTTTCACTTGGCTGTTTTTACCCTTTTTGAGGAATAGTTGCAATGAATGGTCTTATTAGCCAACCTCTTCACATAAATCAACATGTTTTGAGAAGTTCCAACATCACCGGAACCAGTTTCTACAATAGACACCACTCGTTCCTCAAAGTTGAGCCCTCTTTAAGCTCTTTTCAAACTCCTTAAACATGAAAAGGTTGTCGAGTGCTTGTCCTTTTCAGCTCGTTAACGGATTGGAAATGACATCTAATCAGTATAAGTTTAACCCTTTTTCAGGCTGAGATAGATTATTTACGAAAAAGGAATACGTTGACTGAACATGGTCGATAGGTTCTCTCTTGTATTATTTTATGCTTTTTCAGGCTTGAGATATTAATTTATGAAAAATAACTTGTGGAGTTTTCTTTTTGTCCCTTTTCAAACTCTCTAAACATGAAAAGGACCGAGTTATCTTTCTCATTAAACTCATTAAAACATCAAATAGTGACAAACTTGTCCATCTAGACAAGACCGAGTTTCACCTTTTCTAGACTCATTAAAAAATCACATAATGATGGATTCACCCAAGGGTGGAATTATACAACAAGAATATGTTATCCTCCTCAAGCTTGATTAAAAATAAAGAGGTATTGTTCAATAATGACTGGGGAAAATGGGAAAAAGTGGTAAACCACTTTAAGGTAGCAAGTCGCTCTTGAACATGACACTTTTAGTTCATCTCCACGACTATTTGGGTTGGGTTATCTGCTTGACAGTTATCATACCTATGGTCTATCACACCATCCATCACTTTTGGTTTTGGGTCAATGCTGCCAATTCATTCAAACTATTTAGGTTGGGTTATCTGCTTTATGGTTATCATACCTATGGTCTATCACACCATTCATTACTTTGGTTTTGGGTCAATGCTTCCAATTCATTCAGTGTCATCGATATGTTCAAGAGAAGTCATTCAGTCAAAATTCATCCTTTTGCAATACCATAAACCTTCATTTTCATGACCGCCATTCCTGAATTTTTTGTCGTCAGTAAAATTCCATCTCCAAAATCATTACACTTGTTTCGTTTCGTTGATTTGGGATACATCAAGGCCCTCTTGCGATGGGTCGCTTCTTGTCAACATTAGCACATTATCCAAGAAGTTGACTTAGAAACACCCTTCTAGTACCTTGAGACTTGCATACATCAATGGCAGGTTTCTCGCTTCCGGTAATAGGTTGACATCAATGGCCTTCGACCAAAAGACTTTGTATGGTGTTCAACATCAAATCATCCATTCACACCATGCAAAATGTACTGCAGTACCTTGAGGATCATTATCATTATAAGCGATTTCTCTCACATCAGTTAACAACTTACATCATTGGCTGGTAATTAGATGGTGTCTTTCCATGTTCGAATTTAGATCACATATTCACATGGTTAGACTCGTACTTGAGCGAATGATTGAACGAGATAGAATACCTCAGATCTAGTTTCATCCATCTGGGCTATGATTTCAGGAGTACTAAATCATATGTACAATGGCTTTACATTGATGGTCATTCCAATCATGGGTCTATATCGGTAGATGATTGTTTATGTACATGTAATGAAAGTTTATAAGTTGAGCATGGGTATGCCTTCCCTCAGCAATTCATGTAAAATAAAATATCATGATATATGTATTGTAATCGATGTAGGTCACCTTCCACTTTGATACCTCCTCATCACATCGTAAATCATTTCATTTGACAATGGAAATTTTCCGACTTCATGCTTTAGGGGGAAACTGTTACCAGATCAGTGTTTTAGGGCCAATCAAACCCTAATTTCAGTTGCTACGTGCTCTAAACAAGTCACCCCTTTGAATGCCTCCTTCCCAGATAGTTTCATGACTTGAAGACATCCAGAAATAGCCTCTAGAGGGACCACTGCAGGTAAGCCCTTGTAAAGGTGCGCTGTAGAGAAGTTGATTCCACTGTTAGGGTGCTCTACAGAGCACTTAGGCTTCCTTTCACCTATGCTAAATGAGATTGAGTGAAGTTCACATAGGGTTGGGGAATATTCTTACCTTTTGGAGTTATCTAGAAGCTTCCCTCACTTATCAACTCTTATGAGCTCAAAAATGGATGAGGAATGAGTTAAGGTGCATCTTATCCTCTCATCCCTTCCTCCATGGAACTAATTATAAGTATGGAAGGCCATTCAATGCCACCATTTATGACAAAAACTCCTTCATCTTTGTTATGAAACCAGCTCACAAAAAGATAGAAAAGAGAGATCCACGCCTTAGAATTCAGCCTCTTCGAGGGGG